>OX123189.2:3564343-3594067 GCA_944739405.2 Euclidia mi
ACTTAGAACTTTCATTCAAGTTACACAATGTCGAGTTCGATTTATTAGACCAAAAAGCTAGGGAATTAGCGTCAACTGTAGCTCACGAGAAATACATCATTCAAAGTAGGAAGTTACAAGAACTGATAGGAAGAATAACACCACCTTCAGACTATACTGGCAACACCACTTGTAATCATCAATTTCATCCCAGAATAAAGAATCTTTCGAACACCATTTTCACACGTGACGAGAACTCACTTTTGGAGAAGGGATTGAAGTATAGTATTCCTCAAAAAGTTACGCAATATTCTTTGGAAACATTGGCGGTGGATGCAGAAATAGCTATTACCAGAAATAAAAAAGATAATATAGTCAAGAGTTTAGCTGCCCATCAGTTAAAAACATACAAATCGACTAATTTCATTAACTGCGAATTAAAAATATATAAATCCATCCAAAATAAAATTCAACAAAATGATTTGGTTGTAAATAAGGCGGATAAAGGCAACACCGTAGTAATTATGTCTAGATCGCAGTAAAATAGCAAAGTACAAGATGTAATACACACCGAAGATTTCCAGCGTCTGCCCTACGATCCTACCAAACGATTTCATGCAGAATTAAAACTCAGTATCAAGTCAAGTACTTACCTTTTTCCACAAAACTGCTATTTAGCGAAAAGTCTTATACCGATGAACCCTCAATGTCCGCTGTT
This sequence comes from Euclidia mi, assembly GCA_944739405.2. Classification (NCBI taxonomy): domain Eukaryota; kingdom Metazoa; phylum Arthropoda; class Insecta; order Lepidoptera; family Erebidae; genus Euclidia; species Euclidia mi. The sequence continues at coordinate 3,565,041 of OX123189.2, forward strand.
GTATGGTTTACCAAAAATACATAAAGATCAGGTGCCCATCCGTCCAGTCGTCTCATATGTCAACGCTCCAGCTTATAAATTAGCGAAATATTTAAACGGATTGATTAAAGAGAAGACGTCATTCACCGCAAAATACAGCCTGAAAAATAGTTATGATTTGATTAGCAAAATAAAACACATCTGTCTACCTAGAAACACAAAACTCGTGTCTTTGGATGTAAAAAGCTTATTTACAAATGTCCCGTATAAAGAATGTTTAGTTATAATTAAAAATCTGCTGGGAAGAAATAGAATACACCCAGAACAGATTCAGAATATTTTGAAATTAACCGAGTTATGCAGTAAACAAAATTATTTTCAATTCAACAACGAGTACTACTTACAGAAGGAGGGTTTGGCCATGGGTTCACCGCTTAGTCCGTTGTTAGCAGATATCTTTATGAATAACTACGAACACGAGCATTTGGTAAAAGAACCGAACATCTTATATTATTATAGATTCGTGGACGATATTTTGCTGGCTTGGAAGGGCACAGAACGTCAGCTTCACTGTTTTCTTACAAGAATTAATAGTATACACCCCAAAATTAAGTTCGAATTGGAGATAGAACAAAACAGCTCAATAAACTTCTTAGATTTGACTATCAAAAGGGAGGGTACCTCACACTCATTTGAAATTTATCGTAAACCGACGTATACAGATAGTACAATACCAGCATCGTCCTGTCATCCATCGCAACACAAAATGGCAGCATTTCACAGTATGATTCATAGATTATTAAATGTACCACTGAATATAGAATCATATAACAGAGAATTAAATATTATTTATCATATAGCTCAATCCAACGGGTATAGTAAACGCCTAATTGACAAGATGATTAGAGGAAAACAACTTAGAATGGCCAAGTCACTTTTATATCCCTCTATAAAAGAACCTATAAATAATACCGCTGTTCTTACCTATTTTGGAAGCATAACTGACCGTATGGCGCGTATACTGAGGAGGAACGGTATCAGATCAGCCTATGAACCATACAAAACGTTAAAATTTCTTTGCAATGGTAAAGATAAAGTATGCAAGAACAAAAAGTCCGGTATTTACTGCTTAACATGCGACCAATGTCAAAATAAGTACATAGGACAGACTGGTCGAAGTTTTGAGCTGAGATATAAAGAACATTTAGCGGCGTTTAGAAACAACCAGCCGGAAAAGTCTCATTTTGCCGAACATTTACTTGAATCGGGTCATACCTTAAATAGCGGACATTCATTTGACGTCATACACACTTGTCAAAAGGGTATTAGAATGTGCGTATTGGAACAATTAGAGATTTTAAAGCGGGACAAGCATACATTACTGAACGATCAAACCAACTTTAACGGGTCCCCATTGCTGAATATATTCGCACACCGTCATAATGACTCACATCAGTCGAGCAACGGAGGGAGGGGATTAGAAAGTACAATCGTTTATAAGACATGCCCACGGTTGGAAAGCGCTCAGTCGTTGCCCATCGTTCCTGAGGATGCCTCGTGCAGAGGCGAAACACGTGTCGAAGAATAGTCGGCGCATACAGCGGGATACTGCAAGTCAGGTATCTTCCTGGAACCCATACCATTCCTATATGCCTTATCCTTTTAGAGGAGTTCGATATTGTCAACCTTTTTCTATTGCAATAGTTGGGGTGGTCAATTCGAGGGTGCGTGGTGGGTTCCTCTTTCCTTCCATTAGGTTACAATGGAGTTCCGCCAAGTAACGCCTGATTCAATCAACTATATAATAAATTACTAAAAAATAAGTTTTAAGAACATGTCACTAGTGTGTACAAACCTGTATTGTCGCTTCTAGGTACGCTCGATCTTTGTATTTATGGCCAATGCTAATGATTGAACGAATGTTTTAAAGATACCCTCGGTATTCATATTATGAGATTGTTGTTGTTGAGTTCATGTTTGGTATGTAAGTTTTTTTTTCTGTATCGCCGCGACACTATTGAAATTGTTAATTAGTTAAGTGATTTTTCTCATGTAAGTGAATTTTATTCTTTATGAGAAATAAATAATCTTAAACCCGATTTATTTGTGTACAAATCGTGGAAGTCATTGTGTTAAATATTTCCTTTTCGGACACATTTTAAGTAGTAATATAAGTACTCATATGCATAATAATAGACGTCTTTGAAGGAAAAGTATCATGCAGACACCTGTAACGCTTTAAAATAAGAAAGCTGAAATCCCTACAGTATGCATTCGTGTGTGCCTCACCGCACTAACTTCACCGATTATGTCTCCACCTACGCTTCACATACAAGGTGCAATGTTACGTAAGACGTAGGCGATCAAATACACTTGTGCCATTTCCCCAAAGTGCATATTAGGAGATTCACAGAATTCGTTTAATATGCTACAAACGGAAAGGAAACTGTTTCAACCACAGAAATAAATAGTAATAGAATGGTGACACGGGCGTGGCGCGCGTGCCAAACTATTGCACTAATAGCGCATGTGTTTTCGAACGCATTCGCTTTTCGCATCGCGTCTCCCTTTCGCGCGCTCAGGAGGTAAAAAACATTAAATTCGTTACGAATATGCCATATTGTGCAGTTTCCAATTGTAAAAATAAAAGTGATGCAAAAATATGGAATTTCATATCACCAGTAAGTATTTAAATTGAGTAAAAGTTAAGATTATTGAGATTCAAACCAAGTGGGCTACTTTTGCCATGTGTGTCTAATAAGAACATCATCGTTCATTTCTTCGTTATGTTAACTTTGCATTGCTTGAATTATACGATACTTGTTGACATATTTATGAAATAAACACGCAATGTACGGCGAGATACGCGATATTCACAAGATGCCAAAAACAATAACAAATCGGGGGCCACTGGTCAAATAAATAGCTGTGATTGGTCAGCGCGCGCTAGGGATTGACGTTCGGTTTATGGTTACGCTTTAAAATCGATAAATAAAAGGAATTTTGAACTAATTATTATGTCTCTGGATGTCTCTCTCTCTCTCTCTTATAGAAAGCAAGCATCATGTTCATGCTTTCTGATCACGAAAATGACATCTATTTGGGAAACCAAGATGGCGGACGAAACATTTTTAATAAAATTAAAATGGGTATCATTTACGGGGTTTTTATGGATTCTTGTCACAAAAATGACATCTATTAGGGAATCCAAGATGGCGGACGGGACATTTTTAATAAAATTAATATGGGTATCATTTTCGGGGTTTTTATGGATTCTGGTCACAAAAATGACATCTATTTGGGAATCCAAGATGGCGGACGGGACATTTTTTATAAAATTAATATGGGTATAATTTTCGGGGTTTTTATGGATTCTGGTCACGAAAATGACATCTATTTGGGAATCCAAGATGGCGGACGGGACATTTTTAATAAAATTTATCTGGGTATAATTTTTGGGGTTTTCATGCTTTCTGATCACGAAAATGACATCTATTTGCGAATCCAAGATGGCGGACGGGACATCTTTGACCACGAAATAGATGGTGTTGTTGGATTCCCCATCCTTTTAAACATCGGAGACGATACCCATATTGATTTAAAACAAAAATCCCATCCACCATCTTTGATCACGAAATAGATGGTGGTTTTGAATTTCCCATTCCTTAAAATATCGGAGACGATACCCATATCGACTTTAAAAAAAATCCCGTCCGCCTTCTTTATTTTCCCATCCGCCATCTTTGATTTCCCATCCGCCATCTTTGATCACGAAATAGATGTTGTATTTCGATTCCCCACCCCTTAAAATATCGAAGGCGATACCCATATTGTTTTTTAAATTTTTCTCATCCGCCATCTTTGATATTCCGTCCGCCATCTTGAATCACTAAATATAGTCAAAAGTTTTGTAAGATTTCAATACAGATTTTTAACTAAATAAATACGTTTTATTTTTATAACAGTATACTTTAACCAAACTATTCATAATAAAACATTTTATATAAACAATAACATAATTTCATTTTCCACAGCTCTCACATCGATAATAATTCCTTAGAGTCCCCTCACTATCTATACGTCACTGTGGGCGGGGCTTGCTGAAATGTGGCACGCGCGAAATGTACGCGATGACGTGACATTCACCATTCTATTACTATTTATTTCTGTGGTTTCAACCACTGCATTTCACATTTAGTCTAGATACCTTAATAATATACATACATAACTTTATGTTGAAATCTTTTTAAACTTACATAACCTAAAAAAATCAACTTAAATCTTCCAAACGTCACTGAAAACCCAATTAACGAATACATATATCTAAGATAAGATAAGATAATAATTTATTAATCAAAATGTAATGATACAGCTTGTACAAAACAAGAATATAGTTAGTTATATGAACAATAATTTAGCTGCTAATATCATACACGAAAATAGCGCTGTGCCTTAAACTAGGTTATGCCTGTATCTTAAGGAACAGTTTTAAAATACAATATACTATACAATAGGCTTGTGTCCTTAGATGTAATTAGTGATTGATTCGTTACTTTATTACACGATAAACCGAAATATCCGATTTTTCTTAAAAAATCGATCAGCAACATTACTAATTACGGCTTTCTAAAAGCCTTTTTGAATTTGACACGAAAATGCTGTAAACCATATAACCATAGTGCAAAACAAATCAAACCGTGAATGAAGTCTGGTTTGGTGTACTCACTTTGATTTTGTTATATTCGATTTGACAGGTACAAAGTTTGACGTTTTAGTAGTATTTAAGGTGAGCATTATTACAACAACCGTTATTGTAATGCATTATTGATACGCAATGTATAATAAATTATTGCAAGTGTCATTATACTGCCGTCAATTATTCGTTATCGTTGTTGATAATGACAATCAACAGTCATGGCGCGCCAATTGTTGTGTGCGAGCGAGCAAGCATTATACCCAACTACCAATATGTGTAAAAGAGACAGCACTAAACGCTGCTCAAGAAGTCACGATTACCCGATAATGTTTACAGTAACCGCGACAATTTAAGTAAGGAATTTACGATTATGGACCTTTAGTGCACGATTTAAAGTTCTTTTTATAAAAATTATTATTTACTAGTTGTTTTCAAATTATTTCGTTTCGTTATTAGTGTTATTTATTACTGTCAGCCAGTACAAGAGTGTAAAAGTGTTCTGTGCGTACAATATTTGTTGTTATTAGATTTTTAAAGATAATTACGTTAATAATTATAAAGTAAGTATATAAACTGTAAATGTATTTGTGAATCTGTGATTGTGACTTAGGAAATAAGTAGTTCAATGCAATATAAATTACTAAACAGCAAATCGCGCGATAGCAGATTCATTGACAATAGGCTGTTGTCAACAGCAGAATAATTGACAGCCGTTTACAATAACGGTTGTTGAAAAATAACACAACAGTATAATTCATTGTTGAAAAATAGCCGTTATCGCCAACTCTAGTATTTACCTACTGCCAAAACGTCAACAACATTAATTGCGGACGCACTGTTATGCTACTGCTACACCTGCGTTAGCGTTAGCGTTAACGGCAATGGCCAACAACGCGTTAACTAACGCGTTAAAGATTCGCCTTGACAATTTGTATTTTAACGCGTTAAAACGTTGGCCACATCTACGTATCGCCTGAATTAACGCGCTAATTGACGCGTTAAGACGCAGGTGTAGCAGGAGCATTAGACGTACCTAATGCTCTCTGATTGGTGTTCACTGTCCCAAGAATAAATACATTATTTTAGTTTTTAAATCCTAAAAATAACATTAATCTTACGTTTTTATAATAAAAAATAAAGTTTATTGATATCTACAAATCATAATGAATCTATAGATACTACAATCAAACCGATTAATTCTTAGTGGACACAAGCCTATTATGACATAGAGCGAGTGTGAAGCAAATGTTGAACAATTAAAAATATCTATACCTACTTATTACAAAGTTAAGTTCCGTTTTCGTCCTGTCTGTTTGTATGAACACGATAAACTACTGAACGGATTTTTGAACGATTTACACCAATAAAATCGTGATTGCTGAGGAAGATTTTGGTGTACAATTAACGCGGACGAAGCCGCGGGCAAAGACTTGTATAATATAGTTCATGCAGGAACAATCAGAAAAGCACATCATTGAACATGTTTTTACAGATTTATTCATCTGTCTTTCTGATTCAAATGGCACTTGGTGCTTAATATCAGTCGAAACTCGCTCTTTGCAGAAAATACGGCAAACCAACGAGAATTTTAGTCAGACATTATTATTACTTGATAAACATTGCGCCATTATTAAACATAAGACACAATAACAGACGCCATCACAGTCACTTTGTTATTAAAATGTTCGTCCAGACCTTTGTTATATCTTTCAGACTGCCACCTCTCTTACAAATTGAAATCTTTATTACATTTGCGATAAAAATATACTTACTATTAAATTCAACATTAACATTGTGCTCAGCTTTTTGATAAAGAAAAATATTTTCACATTATTAACATGAAAGATGTCTGAGACTCGACTTTTTAAATAAGGTTCAAATTAAAAAGATATTTTTATAGACAGCGGTTTGGCTTCTCATGGCCTATACTTATATGCTGAAAAAATCACACACGGGTCCTAAACCAAGCAGCGCCTGAACTATATAGTAACCATAAACTGACAAACATCGCTGATACTTGAGCATTCACCTGTAATGGGCAGTCTCGCGAATATTACAAACCAAATGAGTGTGTTTTAGCGAGCATTCTCACGAACATTCGGGCGAGCCTTAGAATGTAGATAATACATATGTAGAATTCGCGCTACAATGGCGGTTAAACCCAATGTTTAAGCGCCTACTCAATCAGCATAGCAATGCGTTGCAAACCGTCCACACAAACGCAATACTCATTAGATATAAGTACCTGTCTCTTTTTATAAAATTTGCATATCATTCACCTATTAAATATTCGCTACTTAACACCACACCACGTCCAGTTGAGTTTTCTTTTCCAATAATATTCCCCCACATGATGGTCCTTAATCGTTCCGGATATTAAATTTGAAGAATATATGCTGTTTTTATCGTGGAATATAAAATCCGAAGAATTACCAACTCGCCGACAACCTTGAAGAAGGTCATTTTGACGGTGGTGTGGACGTGGAAAAACTTTGGAATTTAGTGGTGTATAAGTAATATTCCATAATATAATATCGTTACACAACACTCATAAAGGTAGTATAATAAGTTATTTAAGGATTTATAAGGTTAGTAAATAATTATATTACCTATTTATTGTGTTCAGTAATTGGTACCGACTGTATGTGAATATCTAGTTATTTTTTATATTGTAATAGTTAGCCACAATTAAGTAAAATTATATTGTTTGTACAGTATAGTAAGCCGTAATTAGCGCTTCATTATTTTATTTTAATTGATATTACAATAATAGTTATTCACTTTGTAATTCTTACGCCGGTACTTTTACATAAGACACATATGAGTGTTAGATATTATTTTATAAGATCTAACTGCAAATTATTAATATAAATTAGGGATCGTATTGCGGTTAAGTTAATTGTTTTATATTATATTCATTTACCTACGATCTTTGTGAGTCATTATCTACCTGAATGTGTTTTTTCTAGAACATCTGTCTATAAAAGTTTGATCTTATTCAACTTATAAATTGCTCAACTAGTAGTATTGTTATAGTTAGGTATACAGTGTATTGCTTTAGTGGTAAATAAGTCAATTTAGTTATTACAAATTTGATTTGTATCAATTCCAGGTTGACGACACTCCTCTCCCAGAATGTCTGAAGAAAAAGATTTAATAAAGAAACGAGGTAGTTTTAAAGGCCGTTTAACAACATTTGTTAATTATCTCGATCAGCTGAATGATAAAACAACTAGCAGTTGTGATGTCACCGAACTGCAGCTGCGCATTGGGAAGCTGGAGTCGTTATACGAGCACTACGATGAGGTACAGTTGCGTTTGGAATGCATCGCCGACGATGTTAAGATACAGTTTGCCGAACGTTCTGAGTTCGAATCTTTGTATTATAAAGCGCTGTCTCGGGCACAGACATTATTGACTAGTTTTAACAAAGATTGTAAATCAGTTAGTAGTGATAAAACTCCACGTAGTAATACACATAAGCCAGTTAAATTGCCTACTATACAATTGCCTAAGTTTAGTGGTTCTTACTGCAATTGGATAGAATTTCATGACATTTTTACTAGCCTCATTCATTGTAACGATGATATTGACGACGTGAATAAGTTTCACTATTTGCGGGCGTCTTTGGATGGGTCTGCTGCTGTGGTAATTAAATCGATTGATTTTTCAGCCAGTAACTATACTGTCGCATGGAATTTGTTATGTGACCGCTTCGACAATAAAAGATTATTGATACAGAATCATGTATCAGCGTTATTTAATTTAGATCCTATTGTCAAAGAGTCTTCCAATAATTTAAAGGGTATAATTGACCAGCTAAATAAAAACTTGCGTGCACTCGAATCATTAGGCGAGCCCGTGAAGTACTGGTGCACTCTTTTAATTCATATTGTTACTCGGAAGCTCTATCAGAAGACCTATCGCGAGTGGGAAGAGTTCAAAGGTAGATTAGACAAGGGCAGCACAATAACATTCGATAACTTCATTCAGTATCTGCGCGCTCGCGCTGATTTACTAGAAACTTTAGAACTGTCACGTAATCAGTCTCAGTCTGTCATTAGTTCGCGTCCTAAAATAAAATCTATGGTGACAACACAAGCTCTTCACACTTCTGATACTGAGCTCACTCGTAAGGCATGCCCTAAGTGTAAGGGTGACCATAATTTAAATAATTGATCGCAGTTCCTAGCCTTAAGTAATGACGCGCGTCTTAAGTTAATGCCAACTTACAAGGTTTGTTTTAATTGTTTAAAGTTTGGTCATTTTGCGAATCATTGCAAAAAGCCAGGTTGTAAATTATGTAAGCGAAGGCACAATACGTTGATACATATATCAGACAGTCAAAATGTCATAAATAGCAGTAATGAGAATACACTTAACAGCAATCATAATAAGTTGTCTCAGCCGTCATTACCGATCGCCACCTCCGATGCAAATAATGTCTCTTTATCGACAAGCGTTGATTATTCCCGGCGGGGCGAACGTAAACAATGTGATGTGTTGTTGTCAACCGCTTTAGTCAAATTGAATGATTATAATAATCGCGCGCACATAGTTCGTGTAGTGTTAGACAGCTGTAGCACATCTTGTTTTATGACGGAAAGGTTGTGTGAATCATTAAATTTACAGACAAGTCAGGTAGATAGGTCGGTACTTGGTATCAATAACGTGTCTTCGCACGTAGGCAAAATGTGTCATGCAACCATGACGTCGTTAGATGATAGTTTTTCGTGTAAACTTCATTGTTTCGTTTTGCCATTCATTACAAGTACTGTACCTAATCGTGAAATTGATATTTCCGATTTTAATATACCTTCTAATATATGTTTAGCTAATCCTACTTTTTACAAGCCCAGTGATATAGATATATTGATTGGCGCTGACCTGTTTTGGGACTTGTTAGGATCGCAGAGAATAAACCTAGGTACCGGTAAACCAATTCTATGTGAAACCCGACTAGGCTGGATAGTCGCCGGTCCTATTTCACATGATTATTTTGTTTTACTTTCAAACAATGTAAGGTGTAATCTTAATAAAATCGCTGCCCGGCATGATGATCAGTGGGACAAAGTTAGATCTGACTTAACGAAATTTTGGCAGTTAGAAGAGGTAAGTATGAAGGGTTCTCATTATTTACCTGAGGAAAAGCTGTGCGAGGATCACTTTGTTAAAACCACGACACGATGGAGTGATGGACGTTTTTGTGTCCGTATACCTTTTAAACAAAATCCTTCTGTTCTAGGAGATTCTTTGAAAAGGGCAACATATTGTTTGCACTCTTTAGAACGTAGGTTAAAGGTTAAACCAGATTTTAGTAAGATGTACTATGAATTTATGTCAGAATACAAGTTGTTAGGTCATATGACTAAAGTTAGTACGCCTAATTTATGTAAAAATGAATATTATATACCACATCACGGCGTGCTACGTGAATGTAGTAGCACGACTAAGCTGCGTGTTGTATTTAATGCGAGTTGTCCTACTTCTTCTGGCGTTTCTTTAAACGATTTACAGATGGTTGGGCCGACAGTTCAGGACGATTTGCTGTCTATACTTCTGCAGTTTAGACAGCACAAGTATATATTGGCCGCTGACGTCGAAAAGATGTATAGGCAAATTATCGTCCACCCATCTGATAGGCACTTGCAAAGGATACTTTGGCGCGGTCTGAATCCTGACGAAAATGTTCAAATATATGAATTAAATACAGTCACGTATGGTACTGCTAGCGCGCCATTTTTAGCAACGCGTTGTCTTAAACAAATAGGCCTCGAGTGTAGTAATGCTAAGATTTCTGAAATCATCCAGCATGACTTTTTTGTTGATGATCTGTGTACTGGCAGTATGGAACCAGATGAGTTGCAATTCATTCGCGCAGAAGTCACAAAAACACTGTCATCGGCTGGCATGTCATTAAGAAAGTGGAAATGAAACGAACCTCAGTTGGTAACTGAATCATTTGACTCCTCACCTCTTAATTTGAATATGGGATCTAATGAGCCCGATAAGTTGCTTGGTCTTAATTGGTATACGAGCTCTGATATGCTTGGTTTCTCAATAAATATGGACATAACTTCTGATGCTAGTAACAAACGTAATTTACTTTCAGCGATTGCACGGATCTTCGATCCATTGGGGCTTTTATCTCCTTGTGTAATTGTCATGAAAATGTTGTTACAACAAATGTGGTTAGACAAGTTGTCATGGGATGAACCACTGAGTTCAGAAAATAAAAAACGTTGGAAAACTATTATCGAGTCACTTCCTTTATTAAATAATTACAGGATTCCGCGTATTGTTGTCTCTGATTCTTACAAGGAGCTAGAAGTCAATATATTTACAGATGCTTCTGAACGCGCTTACGGTGCGTGCGCTTATATTCGAAGCGTGAAAGGTGACGGTGAGTACATGGTTCGTCTATTAATGGCAAAGGGTCGCGTAGCACCACTCAAGCCCACAACTATCCCAAGGTTGGAGTTGTGTGGTGCAGTAGTGGGAGCGCGGTTATACGAGAAAGTGCACACTTCACTTCGAGCACATATCAGTCGCGTCTATTGCTGGACAGACTCGACTATCGTGTTGGGATGGTTACACATGTTGCCTTCTAAGCTTCAGCCTTTTGTACGCAACCGTGTTGCTGAAGTTTTAGATAAGGCGGGCAATTGTACGTGGAGACACGTCCCAACCGATAAGAATCCAGCAGATTTAATATCGCGTGGTATCGATGTCAAAACTCTGCAAAATTCAGATCTCTGGTGGTCGGGACCCGACTTTCTAAAGTTAAATATGTGCAGTTGGCCTTCTCAGTGTGAACATTTAGGACTAGACGCTTTGCCTGAAACCCGATCCGATGTTTCATTAAGCGTTGTTGTTAAGGACAATAGCAATGATAGCTTAGTTATCAATTTTAAGCGGTTCTCTAACTACTTACGGCTGGTACGTTCAATGGCTTACGCGCTTAGATTTATTAAATTATGTAGGAAAGTTTCAATTAAAGATAAATTTCTTTCAGAGAGTGAATTACAAGACGCATTAAATATATTGATTTATCAAAGTCAAAGTGAATCATTTCCTGAGCATAAATTATTGATTAATAAAAGTAGCTTACCAAAAAAGAATGTACTTCTAAAATTTAACGTTTATTTAGATCAGAATAACATAATGCGCGTAGGAGGACGTCTTAATAATTCCGATTTTATTTATAATAAAAAGCACCCTATTCTTTTACAGTCCACTCATGAATTCACTAAATTATTGTTTAATTACGAACATAAGAGATTGATGCACGCAGGGCCCCAGTTATTGTTAGCCTCGATTAGGGAGTCATATTGGCCTATTGGTGGTCGTAACTTGGCGAAAGCTTGCTTTCATAAATGTGTTCGTTGCCGTAGACTTAAAGGACAAGTCATCACTCCTATAATGGGAAACTTACCACGGCAGCGACTTCAACCAGGTTACCCTTTTGAGAGCACAGGCGTTGATTACGCTGGCCCCGTCATGTGTGCTAGTCGCCAAGGACGCGGATGCAGGCTAGTAAAAGTTTATGTAGCTATATTTATTTGCTTCACCACCAAGGCAATTCACTTGGAGTTAGTAGGTGATTTAACTAGCAATTATTATTTACTGGCTTTGTATAGGTTTATTTCGCGGCGAGGAAAGGCTGTCAATATTTATTCCGACAATGGTACCTCATTTGTGGGAGCCTATAACGATCTCAGACATTTTTTTAAATCTCATTCTAATTCTTTAAGCGAAAATTTGGCCAATGATGGAATTAACTTTCATTTTATACCTGCATATAGTCCTCACTTTGGCGGACTCTGGGAGGCGGGTGTAAAGTCAACAAAATATCATCTACGGAGAGTGTTGGGAAATTGTAATCTGGCCTTCGAGGAACTTTACACCACATTAACGCAGATCGAAGCAATTCTGAATTCCCGTCCACTGACACCCTTATCTTCAGATCCTGCAGATGATAGACCGCTAACGCCAGGACATTTTCTCATTGGTCGACCATTGACTTCATTACCACAACCAAACCTCCAGGATCATTCTGTTGGCCAGCTGTCTCGCTACCATCGAATCGAACAACTCCGACAGCATTTCTGGGTTCGATGGAGTAAAGAGTATGTTGCTGAACTTCAGCAGAGGACCAAATGGCGCTCCTGTCAAGATAGTTTAGAGTTGGATTCCTTGGTTGTGGTGAAAGAGGATAATCTTCCTCCTTTGAAGTGGATACTAGGCAGAGTAGTTGCAGTTCACCCTGGATCAGATGGGATAGTACGTGTGGCTGACATCCGAACATCAACTGGAGTCATCAGAAGAGCCTTTAACAGGATCTGCCCATTGCCTGCATCAGCTGATTGAGGTTTTTGTTGAAAGCGGAGCCTTCAACGCCCGGGGTCATGGTTAAGCGCCTACTCAATCAGCCATAGCAATGCGTTGCAAACCGTCCACACAAATGCAATACTCATTAGATATAAGTACCTGTCTCTTTTTATAAAATTTGCATATCATTCACCCATTAAATATTCGCTACTTAACACCGCACCACGTCCAGTTGAGTTTTCTTTTATCCCAATAATATTCCCCCACACCCAATATCGTATTTACTTCACAGTTCACATGGACTTATAATTTTAATCTAGGGAAGAATATTCGTAGTTTGTCACTTAATTTAACTTGACTAGTGATGGGCTTACTCAAAATAAATATCGATAAAATATCGATAATGTTTACAATAGATCCTTAGATTTGGTTTACTCAGAATTAATTTCAACAGAATGTTGATAAACTCTGGATATCTATAAATAAATTTGAACGTAGGAACAGACACTTGTGTGATTTATTAAACCTGTTCAATTTGAAATCTGCATGATTATTATTTAGAAACGTTATTTGTTTATGTATCTTATTTTTACTCTAGAAATATAATATTCATAAGTGAAGCTGAAGTAAACATATTGGGTAAAACTGCTGTTGTAGTGCGATTTCTATATTTTTTCTAAATTCTTCGGACTATTTAAATTTGGAGTGTTCGCTAGAATGATCGTGAAAATGTTCGGTTCGACAAAACAGAAAACGGCGAATACTCGCTGTTCTGTTACAAGTGAATACTCATGTGTATCAGCGCCATTACGCACAAACACGTGTTAGATCCATTACACTCAAACATTACGATATAGCAGAATTCACGTGTCGCTTATGAACATAATTATAGAACTCTCAGCCATGCCTGACCTAACGGTGTTCTCCTTTAGCGTTCAGCAAGCGATTATTAATTTAATACGTACAAAATCATAAAGATAGTAGTGTGCCACCGTCTGGCAATCTGTTAGTTTCTCCATTAGCCTGTCGTTGCCAACTTATAATATCAAGTCAGCTGGAGAATGTTTATTAGGTACTCGTCAATTCAAAACTTTTCTAGAATAATCTTTTTACTACATACTTCAAGAAGGTTTCAACTTATTTTAACCTTTGCGTGCAGCTACGAGATGGATACGAGGCTACGAGTCTCAGCCAGTGCCGTTATCAGCTACGAGGCTACGAATTATCTGTCAGTCAAGCGTACAGCGATCGTATGCTTCACTGGTAGATAATCTCTTCAGCCCTTAGCCATGTAAGTATGTACAATTTATTTTCTACAAATACTTTCACAAAATAAATAAAATATTTAATGTTATGCAACCAATATAGTTTATTACTTCCTTAAGGAAAATACAATTCTACTTAGGTACTGAAAATGGTTGAATATTTCTTTATTTCTTGAAGCTACTCCCACATTAGAAAGATTTATCGTGGGAGACTTAATCTACAGGCAAAAACACCTAGACTAGAGACGATTGCTTGAGGATCACACAAAGTGTTGTCTCGTGTGGGTATCGAACCCACTCGGTAAAGTCTTAAGCGAAGGACCGCTCGCTGAAACAATTTCGCGACTGAATAATATAATTTTCTTTTAGTGAAAGACTGTAATTTTTTTATGATCGTATTAGGAGATACAACTTACATATTTATAATTATATATCAATTGATGATATTATCCACATATATACAAATGCTCACGCCTTTTTCCCGTCGGGATAGGCAGAGACAACGGAACGCCACTTGCTTCTATCCTTACAGATCTCACGCGCTTCCTCTACACTCATTACTCTTTTCATACATGCTCCCTGGTTTCGGGTACTTCGGACCTTGCCAATTACGTACTTCATAAATTGCAATATGATTATTTTTGCTGTAAAAATAACTTTATTAAATTTCGTTATGACCTCTATTTGACACCCCTTTATTCCTTTTCCGCCTTTTTCCCTCTCAAGTGAGTTTACGGCGCTATGTGCCTTCACAGAAAATACTTTGCGCTTTAAGTACCTACAAAGAGAAATTGTGGTTATTGACCCTAAGTCTCGTGGGTTCGATTTCCACCCAGGACAAATCAATTTTGGGTCAGACTCTGGGTACATTGTCCTAGCATAGGTATTATTATTTTTTATTGTGGAAGTTGTGAGAGTTGCACCACCTGTATTCGAACTTAATCGATAAAATAATTTTATGCATTAACTAGTCAACGCCAGCGGCTTTGCACGCACATATTTTCGAATTTCCCGTTTTGCCCGATCCCGTGGGAATTTCGGGAAATCCCGTCTTAGTGCACCCCTACGGTCCTCAAGGAACATACATGCCAAATTTCAGCTTCTTGCGCCGAGTAGTTTTGGCTGTAGCTTGTCTGTCAGTCAGTCAGTAACGCAAGGATTTTATATACATATATATTTACAGATAACGCTTTAAGCCTCGACGACATGGTTTATAAATAAAAACTCTTCATACATAAAGAACTCCTTGTGGTACCAAATTCTGAGAATCTAACCTTCCTAATGTGATTTCATTTAATATGACGATCAGAAATTCTTTGGCAAATGAAAATTCGTACGAAAATATCGAAGGCAAAACGTACCTGATACTTTGTCCGAGAATTACGAATAATATGAACTAAATTAAAGGTTTATTTCTAGATATCTATGGACTATAGTATTTATATCATCATCATCGTCCAAGCGTTATCCTGCTTGCATCCAAGACTTCCGCCATGCAGGCCTAGGACCGCTTACTAGACTAACAGGATTAGATTAGAATATTAGCTTAGCTACAAAAAGACTGCCGTTTGACCTCCGACTCAAAGCAATAGCTATCTTCTCAGCTTAGACCATTGACTCTATTACTGTTAAAATCATCATGATAGTCGAGAACAACGGCTTTAATTGCTCTCCGAAGCACAAAACAAGAAATAAAGAACAATTTTCTTAAGTACGTACATAATTTCGAAGGTAGTGGTTTACGCCGTGGGTACCTGATACCCACAGAAATCATACCATAAAATCGCACCATTAATATAATAATATTCTACCACATACACACATCACCATCCAGTCCCAAGTTAAACAGAGCTTGTGTTATGGGTAGGTACTAGATAATGGATAAACATACATAATTGTATACTTTTTTTGTAAATACATACATATAATACATAGAAACACCCAGACCAAGACAAACATCCATGTTCATGCACACAAATGTTTGACTTGAGCGGGAATCGAAACCGCGACCTTCGGCGTAGCAGTCGCTTACACTCCCGCTGCGCCAACCGATCGTCTCATTGTGACGTCAAAATAGAGAAACAAACAAAAAACATTACATTTACAAGAAGACTTTCACATTTAAAATATTAACTAGTATGAACGTACAAAGAACAAAATAAATTCGTCATTCAAACAAATAGATGATTAGCAGAATGTTTAGTCGGCCTGAAGGCACCACTGTACCGACATCTTAACGTTATATTGTTATTTCACGAGACATTGCTCGCTTGTGCAAACAACTGTATAATCTTGAACGACACATAACAATGCATTAAATGATCCTTAATTCAGAAACAATATTACAGCTGTGGCGTTAACTTGATTATTTATAACTGGAGTAAGAATATATTGTTCGGAATTGCGTTGAGTTTATAGAAAATGCTTACATTTTTATTGACGTAACCTTTCAAGCTTAAGAATATACTTAAGTGATATACAGTAGTTATTAATTAATAATTTATACTGCACAAAACATTCATCACCATCAGCCCCTAACAGGCCACTGCTGGACTAGGCCTCTCCTTTGAAAGGAGGAATTGGCTTACTATACCGCGCTGGCAAAACGCGTTGATGTAGGGTTTGTTTCTAATTTACTTTCTCTTACAGTGCTGTGCTCTGCTTAATATGGTCTCTCTGTCGGCTCTTACGACACCAACGGAATGATATAGATGTGTATAGATGTATATATACACATAATAAAATAGTAAAAAAATATTTCCGTACTTTGAATATATTTATTATTCATTTAGGCTAAGAATCAGTTATAGAGCAAGAATCTAAATAAAAATTTATCTCTGTTTGTCTGTTTGTACACGCCAATCTCCGAAGTTACGGTACGGATTTGATTGAAACTTTTATTGTTATATTGCTATTAGGTCTGGGCAACATAAAGGCTAAAATTTATTTTGGAAAGTGGAACACCTGATGCAGGACCACAACAGCCCAGCGAGACTATAAGACATAAAAATTTGCGGCTTGGCAAAAAACATTACGCCTGATCAGCAATTTCTGTTGCAAGATTAAAATTCGAAGATCTCGAACATGTGATGTGGAACGCTAAGAGCCCATGTACTCTACCTATACCATATACAGACTTGACGTCTTAGCAAAAGTTGTTGAGTCTGATGAGCATTTTCTATTGACTTATAAAAATCGAAGATCTGATACACCTGATGAGGGACCATAAGAGCCCATCTACGCTATACCATATACAGGCTTGACGTTTTAGCATAAGTTGTTCAGTCTGATGAGCATTTTCTGTTGACTTATAAAAATCGAAGATCTGCAACTGAAGATGTGGTGTATTAAGTACCTACTATCTCTTAGCAATAAGTGGCCAGTCTGATGGGCATTTTCTGTTGATTAATAAAACTTGAAGATATAAGTAGAATATTTGTTGTGGATCTTTAACTTTTTAAGCGCTTAGCTGAATATCGGTTGCTACTCCTACCGCCCGGCTACAAATCGATAAAATTATACCTATAATAATTAAGGAGGTGCATTCGATAAAAAAAAACAAAAAAGTTTTATATTTAATAGAGGACACCAGCAGCTACGCCTGCATTTTTTTTTAATTTAACCGTTTTGGCCGATCCCGTGGGAATTTCGGGAAATCCCTTCTTAGTGCACCCCTACGGTCCCCAAGGAACATACATACCAAATTTCAGCTTCCTGCGCCCAATAGTTTCGGCTGTAGCGTGTCTGTCAGTCAGTCAGTAACGCAAGGATTTTATATATTAAGATTATGTCTAAATAAAATAAAATGTTATTTATAATCAGCCTTTAACGTTTTTGTATCAAAATGTTTCATTAAACACTTTTCTTCGTATCACAATCGTTCATATTTAAGCTAACAAGTAGACGTTTATACCAATAACTCTTCGATCAATCAAAGACCCGAGGAAGGACACAGGATAGTTTTTATCGCGACATCCACGCGGGCGGGGCCGCGGGAGACAGCTAGTAAAAAATAAAAAACAATTAAAGCCTCAAACGATATCGTCCATATTCCTAGAACTCTTTAATTATTTTATCAAAATTTTTCGCCTCATAAAATCTTTTAACAAAGGTCAGGTCAGATGGAATTTTTTAATTACTTTTCATGAAGGCTGTGAAAGAGATATTGGCATCTTTACTTGGCGCGTAGAGCTTTCGTTTATTAAATATCATCGCACTGTCATGGCCGCAATAATGCGGGAAGGACAAGTTTCGCTTGTCTTCTGTTGGCATCGCCTGTTTTATAAATCGTCTAATTTCCGATGTAAAAAAAAAACGATTGAAAACTCATTTTCTTTACAACAATGTCACTAAGGCCAACCTTTGGAATAATTCTCGCCTCACTATAACTCCAATCCATCTCATAAGTATCATAACACGAACAAATTTATTCGATATAATGTAATTACCTGCGCAAATAATTGCGTGCAGCGTGCTAATTACGTGATCTTATTAACTTCCATTATATTCGATATGTGATTAACTTGAAGTTTCTGCAGTTAATAAAGGTAGGTAACATAATTATAAGTATCTCCGTTCATAGAGACGACGATATAAAATTTAGTAGCTTTCAAATTCTATCGTGGTTTATAAAGTTTACTTACGAGATTGGTAAACGGTTTAGTAGAAAGAATATGGAATGTCTGCTTTTTGGCTTCTGCTAATGATGCTTATTGGCTCGCTCCCCGACTGATGTTATTGAGAATATATCCATATAAAAATCACTGCATGGAACCTTAAATATAATGAATCAGAGGCCCTAGCCAAATGGCATAGAGGCTAGACGAATAGAATAAAATACTATAACCAATGTATGGGATTGACATAAGCTTGACACTTCTTGTAAAAGACAGCCATTGAGGACGTAGCCTCAATGGCTGTCTTTTACCGATTGTATCACGGTGAGTGTTCAGAAGAACTCTTTCAACTCATCCCACCCTCTCCTTTCCTATCCCGAACAACACGTGCCGGGTTAAGGTGCCACCCTTATACGGTAGATCAGATACCGTCACGTACGAAAAGGTTCGGTACGTCTTACCTTTGCCGTACCATAAAAATGTGGAACTCACTGCCAGCTCACGTGTTTCCTTCCTCCCTTGATCCTGGGTCCTTTAAGCGGGGCGTGAATTCCCAATAGGACTTCACTGTCAGCTTACCATCAGGCAGCGTGAAGTCAATTTGACAGGTACTTTCTAATAAAAAAAAAAAAAAAAAAAGCTTACGACGCGGCCCTCAAGATCTTTATTCGTTCTTCGTAGTTCAGTCGAAGTCCGCTAGACGTCGAGTGTCGGTGTTTTCAACATAACATTGTAAGATAGATCATCCTCCTGGCGTTATCCCATTTGCAACACGGATTCCGCTTAATAGTCTATCCGGATTTGACTGAGTATTAGCTTCTCCGTAGTGCGGCTGCTTGTCTGACCTCCCCAACCCAAAGTCATAGCAATATTTCATGGTTATGACTAGTGTCAGTCTATTCAGAGATACTGACTCCCTATATCGACTGTCAAAGATCGTCATGACAGCCGGGACCGACGGCTTATAGTCTTAGCCCACTTATACGACTCTGCTGCCACCCAACAAAAAGAATATAATTTAAATTTAATATGGGCTTTAAGTATGGTTCTTTAAGTACTCTTTACATTAGCAACATTTAGCTCACAGCGAGCTGTCTGCTAATTTTAATTTGAATGATATTCTTTTTGTTGGGTGGGAGTAGAATCGTGTGAGTGGGCTAAAATCTTTTACGTCCATTCCGAGCCATGGGGCAGGCAATCTTCTTACATTGTACGATAGATAAGGTTAAGAATAGAGTTTGCAAAGTCTCGACATTTTCAAAGTCCCGGGACACGAGACAGCCGACGTCCAAAGTCCCGGGACTTCCCGGAGACTTTTCAGAATAAAATTGCAATTAAGTTAATTTCTGGCGAATTGTATGAAGAACAACAACTTTTGGTGAAAAGTCTCGACAGTTTCAAAGCATCGGCTCACGTGACAGATAATGTTCAAAGTCCCGACGACTTCGAGACTTTTCAGAATAAAGTTAATTCTGTCAATATGTACATATGAATAAACCCAAATTTTGGTAAAAATCAATATTAACTGAACATAATAACATTAATTTTCGTCTAAATAATTCATTTTGCTTCTAAAAAAGGTCACCTCGTGCTGGAAATGAACACAAAATGAGTCACCACCTAAATTCACACATCGCAGTAATAACAAGTTTTAGCTGACTGTACACCGTAGTGCTTTAATGCGACGTCTTGCCATTTAGAACTGCGCCAAGTATTGTGTGTTCCATTTTTTTTGTTTCTAGACTGGGTGGACTTTTGTAAAGTTCTCGGCAGTACAAGATTTATTCAATTTGGGGTAGTTGCTCTTTAAAACAACCAAAGAAACAAAACAAAATCATTGCTTTTTTTTCTTTTCTTATTAAAAGACAACTCCCGCATTAGGAATAAATCCCGTGTCGCGGGGGTTTTGTGTCGTAAGAGGCTCGAACCCAAAACACTTGGCGCAGCGTCAAGTGGCGAGGCAGCCGCATAAACCATTACGCCAACCGTGCAGTCATTATAATATTTACATATTTAAATATAATAATATATTTAAAATATATTAAAATAACAGGTAGTGTTAGGTAGGGTTTAGGAAGTCTTGACAATTTCAAAATCCCAGGACACGAGACAGCCTGCGCTGTTAAGAAAATAAAATAGGGATTAAATTAATTTCGGGCCACATGTGTGAAGAAAATTCCACTTTTGATGAATATCAACGTCACGAAACATCAAATGAAATCCTAACAATTTTAAGGTCAATTTCAGGTTATATTTTTTCCTTCTAAAAATACAGCTCTTGCAGCTGGAATAAATTCAGTGTATAGGGCAACTTTACAAATAAAACTTCACCAATCAATCAACAGCCACAAAGGATAGTTACCATCTAATTTAATACCATAGTAATAACAAGTATTTATTGACTGTATGTACGCAGCAGTGGTTTAAGGTGACGTTTCGACGTTTAGCACTGCGTCCAGTGTTGTGGGTTAGATTAGATCCTTACATGAAACAACTGCAGGTATCTTAACGAGAAAGCTACACCGAACACCACTCTTCACCCCATAACATTATATTAGTCTCTGACTGACCTGACACAGACACAATATCAATCAAACGTCACAAAACAACCAATTGCAATGTGGCGGCGCGGCAAACGCATTTATTGTGTACTAGAGGACGCCAGCAGCTACGCCTGCATTTTTTTTAATTTTACCCGTTTTGGCCGATCCCGTGGGAATTTCGAGAAATCCATTCTTGGTGAACCCTTACGGTCCCCAAGGAACATACATGCCAAATTTCAGCTTCCTGCGCCCAATAGTTTTGCCTGTAGCGTGTCTGTCAGTCAGTCAGTAACGCAAGGATTTTATATATTAAGATTGAGTATTTACGCGATAGTACGGAGTCCTTAAGTTTTGTACAGGTTATTTCAATTATTTAAAAACAAAATAGATTACAATATAATAAAATTTCGACAATTGTGTCCTGTCTCGAGTCTCGACTAGAAAGTCCCGGGACACGAGACAACTAAATTTACAAAAAGTCCCGGGACTTCGAGACACGATACAGCCCGAGACTCAAACCCTAGTTAAGAAGTAGTTGTTCGCAGCTACGGCTACGTTGTATTTCTCTAGCATTCCTACGTAATGCGTTTGTTGGATATTTTCACGCACACCGCCTAGCAAATCTCTGGCCATTACGCACAGTTCTAGATTTCTAGAAAGTTACAATTGGCGTTCATTCAGACCCTTACAAATCGCAATCTTTATTACTTCTACGATAAAAAAATATTATAGAACTCTCCTTTCAGCATTAACGGTGTGAAAAAAGACTATTTAAATGGCAGCTTCATTTGCATTGTAATTTTATTATGAAAGTCTGTGACTCGCCTTTCTTAAAAAAAAGTTCCTTAAGGTATTATAACGTAGGTACCTTTTTATGTACCTAGTAAGCGTTTTTCTATGACATTGTAAAAGACATAATCACAAGAAATAATATAATTGCAAAAGTACAAGATCAATTCTATCTGAGAGGTATTCAGTGTCCTAAGTTCATGAAATATATGCGTGAAATCAGGATGCTAAAGTGTGGTGGTGTATAAACAACGTTAATATTCTGAGATAGTTCAAAGAAGATAATATAACTACAAAATCTCCAATCTAACCTAATCAAACTCAGCGTGATTAAATTTGTGCTCAACTTAGCCATAGAGCATAGATATTTACATAGAGGCGCATTTCTTATGGGCGCTCTGTAGACAAACTTTCTGTGATCCAAATTGCCGCTTGGCGGTGTGGCAGTCGCGCTGTGAGTCGGTGACAGCTGTCTCTATGAGTGCAAGAGAGACGAACGTTCCTCCTGCGTATCTTAACTACGAGAGCAAGAGAGATGGAGAATCACGCCAGTGCCGCCAACGGCACCAACTACGTACTACAATGACAACCGCCAACACGCCACTTGGAATCGGCACACGAAATCCTTAACAAATGCGCTTCTATTATGTTAATCTGTATTCAATGACTTAGCTTTGACTTAGCACTTGGTGACACAATCACTAGACCAACAAGTCGGACAACAGATATGCCAAAAATATTCAATTCATGTTTATAAGACATTTATTTTCTCAACAGATTTACAAATCACTTACAGAGAAAATATTGAACTTATATTTTAAATAACATTAAGCAGATTGGCGTAGCGAGTAAGTCACAGAATAGTTCATTAAAACTTATGTACGTACTCAATAATACAATACTTAAGAATATTATACTTAAATCATATAAGTAAACTAGCTGAAATCCCTACAGTATGCATTCGTGGGTGCCTCACCGCACCAACTTCGCCGATTATGTCTTCACCTACGCTTCACATACGAGATGCAATGTGACGTAAGACGTAGGCGATCAAATACACTTGTGCCATTTCCCCAAAGTGTATATTAGGAGATGCACAGAATTCGTTTAAAATGCTACAGACGACAACGAAACTGTTTCAACCACTGCATTTTACATTTAGTCTAGATACCTTAATGATATACATACATAACTTCGTGTTGAAATCTTATTAAACTTACATTACCTAAACAAATCATTTTATATCTCCAACAGACACTAAAAACCCAATAAACGAATACATACATCTAAGAAAAGATAATAATTTATTAATCAAAAAGTAAGTAGTGATACAGCTTGTACAAAACTGACTGCTGCTTTGACTGCACGGTTGGCGTAGTGGTTTAAACGGCCGCCTCGCCGCTTGACACTGCACCGAGCGTTGTGGGTTCAATTTCCCACACGAGGCAACAAGTTGTGTAAGTCACAAATTGTTGTTTCGACTTTGAGTGTTCATTGTGTCCGTTAGTTGTATATTTGTAAAGTCCCCCGCGACACAGGATTTAGTCCTAAGGCGGGAGTTATCCTTTTTTAAGAAAAGAAAGCTTGTACAAAACGAGAATATATATAGTTGGTAATCAGGATCACATAAACAATAATGCAGCTGCTAATATCATACACGGAAATAGCGCTGTGCCTTAAACTAGGTTATACCTGTATCTTAAGGAACAGTTTTAAAATATACTATACAATTGTGACATAGAGCGAGTGTGAACCAAATGTTGTAGAACTAAAGATATCTATACCTACTTTTTACAAAGTTAGGTTCCGTTTTCTTCCTGTCTGTTTGTATGAACACGATAAACTACCGAACGGATTTTTTGTACTTACTTGATACTTGATTGCACGGGCTGTTTCCGCAACTCCACGTCTTGGCGCGTATTTTGCATGCGGGTGGGAATGGTGTCGTCATTCGAGCCACCCCAGCTCTACGAGGAAGGCCAGCAGACTCTTGATGTGGCCCACGGCTTCCCTCAGGGTGCTGTATCTGGTCAGGTACTGCTGCCTGTACTGTGCGACCTCAGGGCAGTCGAGGAGCAGATGGGCTGCCGTCTCGTCTGCTGCCATACAGGCCCTGCACAGCGGGCTGTCGGTGATACCTATAGTAAATAGGTGTTTATTAAAGAATCCGTGTCCTGTGTAGGCGGCCGTGACTGTCCGCAGTTGTTGTTTGGACAGCCGGAGGATTTGTTTGGCTATCTTACCGTCTACTGCGGGAAGAGCCTCCTTGGCCTGCCTACATGTTTCAATACCAATCTAGGACTGGTTGTGTTGGGTCCTGTTCCTATTTGTTACCAGGTTGCGATAAAAACCAGAAGGGAGGGGAATAATGGGCTCGGGTCCCACCACCTCTAAAGTGGCCCCTTTTCTGGCAAGTACGTCGGCTGCGTCATTCCCTCTTGAGCCACTGTGGCCCTTGATCCATTGCAGTGTTAATTTGTTTTGTTTACCTACCTCTGTTAGTTTCTGGTGGCATTCAAGCGTGAGTGCCGAGGTGATAGTATGGCTTTTGAGGGCTGAGAGGACAGCCTTACTATCTGAGAGGATCCTAATGGATCGTTCCCTTACCTCACGTGCCATGATTGCTGTGGCAGCTAGGATTATGCCAAAACATTCGGCCTGGTAGACGGTGTTGTAGGTCCCAGTGGTGCTGCGATGTTGATGTTTAGGTCCTCGGAGAATACTGCTGAACCCGTACCTGTATCCGTCTTAGACCCATCTGTGAAGATCGTGAGCTCGTTGTGATTAACCGCTCCTTCGTGTAGATCCTCGTACAGTAGGATTTTGTACTTCTTGTCGAACACAAATTGTTTCGGTATTTGGTCGCCAATGGCTTGTGTGAGAGGAACTTCTTTAAAGAGTGTATTTAGATTGCTAGTGTGCGGTGTGTTAGTGTCTTTCCAGAGCTTCAGAGCTCTTAGCCGGACCGCCGACATCGTTGCTTCCTGTTGTATAAACAGGTGCAATGGAGGCAGGTCCAGCAACACTTCGAGTGCCGCTGTAGGTGTAGTTTTCATGCAGCCCGTTGCCGCTAGGCATGCAAGTCTTTGAAGCTTATGAAGCTTGTTGGCGGCCGGTGTTAGGTTGGTCCGAGGCCACCACACTACTGCGCCGTAGCTTATCATCGGACGTATTATTGTCTTATAGAGCCATAAGACAATTTTGGGGGATAGGCCCCAGCGTTTGCCTATCATCTTCTTGCACTGCCAGAAGACAATGCTGGCTTTGTTGAGCTTATTTTCCATGTGGCTGTTCCATGTCAATTTGCTGTCGAGAGTGACACCTAGGTACTTGACCTCGGTAGACAGCTTAAGCTCTGTATTAAATAACCTGGGCAGTCGGTAAGTGCCCAGCGCGCGTTTGTGTGTGAACATAACTAGTTCGGTCTTGGTCGGGTTTACAGATAATTCGTACTCATTACACCACCACTCTACTATGCGTAGGGCTTGTTGGGTTAGGTCGTACACTGTACTGGTTACCTTACCTGAGGTGAGTATGGTTAGATCATCTGCATAACCTATTGTGTAGAAGTCTCTCGTGTTGAGTTTGTCTATGAGTTCATTGATGACTAAGTTCCACAATAGCGGGGAGAGTACACCTCCCTGCGGGCACCCTTTAGTTATCAAGGCTGTCTGAGTGTCGCCGTGCAGGCGCACTACCCTTTTGCTGAGCATGTTTCGGATCCACTGTATGAGCATCTGATCCACACCATGCCTGGCTAGGGCGTTGCTTATGCTGGAAAAGTTTGTCTTGTCGAAGGCTCCTTCTATGTCAATGAAGGTGCCCAGACAGATGCATTTTTGTTGTATAGCAGCTTCTATCTGGTTCACGACCTGATGTAAGGCCGATTCCGTCGATTTCCCTGAGCTGTATGCATGTTGGTTGGCATGTTAGGGGTAAGTGTTTTAAGTGCCCCACTTCTTAGTTCCCTCTCGCAGAGCCTTTCCTAGGCTTTAAGCATGAAGGAGGTCAGGCTTATTGGTCTGAAGGACTTTGCATTGGTATAGTCTGTTTTGCCTGGTTTTGGTATGAAAATTAGTTTGACTTCCCTCCATCTCTTCGGTACATATCTGAGGGCCAGGCTAGCCCTCATGAATGCCAGAAGTCTTTTGCGGACAGGTTCACCCCCCCATTGTAATAACCCTGGAAAGATGCCGTCCAGTCCGGCTGCTTTGAAGGGATGGAAGCTGTCGATGGCCCATCGGAGTTTTTCCTCTGTGACCACGGTATTTGCATGTCTCCACTCATGTTCGATCGCCACTGATTGTGTATCGTGCCACGTTATTACCGGGGTGAGGACGCAGCCTGGGAAGTGTGTTTCGAGTAGGACGCGTCTTGTCTCCTCCTCCGATGTGGTGTATGTGTTATCCGGTTTACGGAGAGTACCTGGTGCAACCGTTGGTTGCTGAGCCAGTAATTTCCTTACCCGGTTTGCTTGTTGGCAAGATTCAATGCTCCCACAGAATTTCCTCCATCCCATGGTACGTCTGAATCTGAGGCACTTCTTGTAGCTTGATTTGGCCGCTTTATAAGCGTCCCAATCTTCGTCTGCGCTTGTGTACATTGCCCTGTTTAAAGCCCTTCTTACCTTCTTGCGCTTGCGTTCAAGCTCAGCGCCCCACCAGGGTTGTTTGCCTGGGGTTGATGGTATAGTGGTTTCAGGGCAGGCTGCGTGGTAGCTGTCTAATATCGACTGCGTCAGTGTACATACCTGCTCGTCGATCTGTTCATTGTTACCCAGTACTGTCGGCGTAGCAGTCAGGGTAAGTTTCTCTGTAAGTAAGTGGACATACTTTACTTTGTCAGTGTTGTGTGGTTTCCTACGCGGCTGTGTGGGTTGTAGGTATAACGACTTCCATGGAAAAGCTGATCCATCTGTGGTCTGAGCACGATGCCTCTTTCGAGACGTGCCATCTCTTGATGCGTTCAGCCGCTCCTGCTGTTGCGAGAGTTAAGTCGATAATTGTCTGACTACGTCTTGTGGCGAAGGTGGGCTCCGTACCTGTGTTTAATAGGGTAAGATTGGTGGTGAATAGGTATTCAGCCAGTGATTTACCTCTGTTGTTATTGCAGTTCATGCCCCACATTTGGTGGTGGGCATTGGAGTCCGTTCCTATTACGACCTCCGTATTGGTTCTCTCGCACTGGTTAACCAGACGCGTGAGGTCGAACGGAGGCAGGTCTTCGGCCTCGGGCATGTAGACCGATGCGAAAACAACCGCTTTACTCCTTGGCTGCTGTGTTATTTCAATTTGTATCGCTGTGATGTCTCTGGAACAGAACTCCGTTAAAACTTGGGCTCTGATGTTTTTAGTAGTTAGTATACAGGTTCTTAGATGTGTGTGGTCAGTTGAAGAATAAATCTTACCTCCCAGGCTGGAGAGGCCTCTAATGAGGCCACCCCTTATCCAAGGTTCCTGGATGAGCACGATGGCTGAATGTTGGACCTCCATCCATTTGCGCAGTTGCGCAGTAGCTGTTTGGCTGTGGTGGAGGTTGGTTTGAAGGCAGTTGACGTTACTAGGCGGAGGGTTTATCTTTGGATGATGTCCCCTTCTCCCCAAACGTCAGCTGCGTCAGGCCGGCCAGGATGTCGCCAGCCTCCATCCCGTCGTCCCGCCGCACCGGACTCAGGAGCAGGCACTCGTCTTCCGAGTTACCCTCGGCTGATGGGCCAGCCCCCGAGCCAGACGCGGCCGGCTCTGACGGGCCGGATTCTGCGTCGCACCCTGGCTTGGTGTTAGAGTCCTGCTTGACTCGTGTGGAGTTGTCGTCGCATCCCGGAGGATGGTCGACAAACTTACCTGAGGGGTCCCGGAACCTGACGTAGACGGTACCCACCCCCAACGGGAGGCAGCGCTCGTTCTTCAACAGGATCGGGACCTGTTCCTCTGGGACGCCCACCACCAGGAACTACCCACCCGACTGCCTTTCGGAGTGCAGCATCGACCATTTGTCAACCTCCAACCAGGGGTTCTGGAAATCCAGAGCGCGACTCATGTCGCGCACGTCGTCCCAGACCCCCTGTTCGTCGGGTACGACATTGCCGCACCGCACTCTCTTCGGGGTCTCTTCCTGGCCCCTGACCTCCAGTTCGAAGCCCGGTGGTCGGACCAGGAGAGAGACTGCCTCCGTCAGCCAGGTACGCGTTGCCTCGTCGGCGCACCAAAGTTTGAGGACCCCGTCCGCATGCACGGGTTTCCCGGTGAACGCTGGAGCGGGGCGTTTGGGGGTTTTGGTCGACCAGGCGTCACTCAGGATCTTCCTCTGGAGCTCCCGGAGTACTTGGTCCACCAACTCCTTCGGCAAGTTCCCTGTGCGTTTGCATGTTACTGCAACACCCAGGGACGCCTTGGAGGCCTGTGCGTAGGACTTACCTACTGTCGTCCTGGAGGAATCGAGGCGGGGCTTCTTGTGGGCTCCCCGAGGCGAACTGGTCTCGTTGAGAGCACGTTTGGCCTCACCTCTGTCCTTGTTTCCGGCAGTTTTACCTGCTGTGTTGCTCGGTGGTGCAGTGGCTGGTTGCCGTCCAGGGTGGCCAGCTCGCCGCTTGGCGGCAGGCGGCTTCCTCGTACTGCCACCGGCCTTCTTGCACCCCTCACTGCTGAGTGTGGGCTGCGCACTGGTCACATTGCTGGGACCTGCGACAGCAGCCTGCTCAGCTGTTTTTGTAGAGGCAGCACCGGCAGCAGCAGTGGTTTGTGCAGCCTTCTGCTTGGACGCCCTGCGCTGTCTCTTGTTTAGGTTTTTCCTCTTCTTCGACGGGCCG
>OX123189.2:4194267-4469267 GCA_944739405.2 Euclidia mi
ATATTATTGTAATTATAGAATTATAATATATAAATAAATAGTAGATTTAGAATTGTATGTTCTAGATCACACGTACCACATTCATACATGCTTTGTGTACCTACCTAACAGTACACGAAACATACGAATTACCTATTCATTTCAATGAATGAATCACAATATCTATGTTTACGCGTACCGCAGCGTCGAATCGACTATTGAATGCGTGGTTTTACGGCCTTTGCACTTGATTTTTGAGTAGTTGCGATATGCCATAAATCATTAAAGATATCTTCTCCTCTACGAGTAGCCAGTTTAAGGCGAGGACATATTATGTGAATTGGGCGTCATTAGGGATACATTAAAACCGTTTTTCTCCGTATTTGTTATAGAAAAAAAATCCATAAAAGATATGTCTTAATCTACATCATATAAAGCATTTTCTCTTCGGTAACAAATCCTAAAAAAAGTATTTTAAATAGCTGAATAAAATATATTATCCGTGTGGTGACGGATTAAGAATACATTTTTGCAAATAACTTTACTTATTATTTTCTAAGGATTTTTTACGTCACCAATACTCGCAAATCGCGCGTGGACAACTAACCAGTAGTACGAGCAAGGTCAACGGCGTATATCCACCTCATAAGGATCCTCATAGGGACAAGTCCTACCTGCAGAAGGACGTAGAGAAGGGCACTTTTTGGGCCATGGGTAACATCGTAAAACTTTATATTTTAAAAGAGTATCACGGAGTTTGTTGCTAAATTCTTCTATGACCCTTGGAAACGTGCGCATAGAGTCAGTGGAATTTCAAAAAAGTACTTTAAATTTATGTTACACTTACCCTATATTTCAGTCTTTTACTAATTCCATTTAAGTAGTATATTTCAAGAATTTACATAGACTACAATATCTACTTGCCACAACCCAGGCGTATGTCGCTCGTGTTCAATCATCACATTCTTAAGAATGAATAAATAGATCAATTATGATAATACATGATAATGATCATTGATTACTTACTTCCACACAGTTTATAGTTAATGGAGGTTTTGTCACTAACAGCTGATGTTTTCCATGTTATCTAACAGGTGATAAACAATTTTTTATCACTGTGGTGACGAAGGCATGTAGCTTGTCTGTTACTAGAATGCTAAGGGCTAATATCACCATGCCTTGATAAGTTTCGTTTAACTTTCTTGGTATATGATACAAATTCAATTATATTTGTGAGATTTTGGATATAGAGGCTAGACTAAAGATGGCAGTTACTAAGTCTTCCTACAACAAAATTCAAGACCCGAATAGATTTGCAGTTAATGCAGTTATACAATAAAGTGGCTCTGAATCTCGTTGTCTCTTATCGTCTAATTCACGGAGAGTGTTCTGATGAAGTGTTTGATTTGGTACCCAAGTTGTCATTCTGCTATTGTGCCACTATGTACCTCGTCAGTCGTCATCCGTAGCATCTAGATAAGTACGATCTCGTCTAGAACGCTACACTTACATATGTCTCCCACTAGCGTGCCAGTTCTGGAATTAATCCAGGTAGTTAATTCCAAAAACTTATGACTGGCCTCCTTCAAACGAGGTATCGAGAGTACTTTTATTCCGTAGTCATCTGATCCAGGCTCCAATATTTCATGTGACTAAAAAGTTCGTCACCTCTCCTCAAATACTGGTTCCAGTTACTCTCAACACAAACTGTTCACGTATCGAACAATCGAAGTTCTATTTTAATTACGACCAGTTTTACTGTCACTAGTCATATGACACACTTACATAGTTCGTACCAATCGTACCTCATGGCCTGAATAACAAGTCGCATGTCAACTCCCAACCGCAACTTACGTAAAGAACTACTTAGTATTTATTTTATCGAAAATCCCCAACAATTTCGAAGTAATTAATTACAGTAGTTGGCAATTCGTACTAAAAAGGGTGAAATTGAAACAATCTGGTCCCTTTTGAGTGGAAATGTGTAGGCGAAGGAGTTCGTTTAGTAATACGAGCAGTGAGTAGTGAATTCATGAAGTAGATTCTTTCACAAAACAAAAGATACTTTAAGTAATGAATTGTTTTTATAAAATAGCCGTATTATTGCTAAACAGGGTCCGGTTCGAACCTTAGAAATACTAAACTCCCAAAAACCTCAATAGGAAAAGGGACCAGTACATAATTTTGTAGAAACTGATACCAGCATAATACGCTTATTCTGGCTTGTTGGATTCTTGATAATTCTGGAATTCTCATTATATTATGTGAAGATAATGGAATTTCTTCTTGTTTTTGCCGTAATATAAAAATTGTTTCCCGATGCATCCGACAATGCTCAAAACAAATTATGCAGTTTAACGAACATGAATATAATATAACACATAACATATCTTCACGCCTTTTTATCCCCGAAGGGGTAGGCAGAGGTGTATTACACACCCACACTTCGCCAAATATGTTTCGGTCCCAATGTAATAGGGGGCGAGCCTATTGCCATCTACCGGGCACATTGTTAAGCGAGCGATAATTAATATTTTTAATACACACATAACTTCGAAAAGTCATAGGTGTGTGCCCGGGGTAACTGGGGATCGAGCCTGAGACCATCGTCTCGGCAGTCCGTTACGTACACCACTGGGCTATCGCCGCTTTATAATATATGCCACATATTTTTTTATTTACGATTTTTTTCAAAATCTGTAATAGTATTTTTCCGTTATCGACACGTTATGTGGCTTGGCTTGCATTTGCCTAAGTAGGTAGTGAATATTAATTGAGTCTTAATAGTTCTTGTATCAAGTATTATTGCTAACCGCACACTGCTCGCTCGCAATAGAATTGTCATTGAAAAGACAAAGACATTCTTCAACTAAACAAGCATAGATGAATCAAATCAATATATTGACTGTTTGATTAGGTGCCATTAGTAATAGAAAAACGAGAACTTTTGATGGCGCGATAGCGTAGTGGTTTTAATGGCCGCCTCGCCACTTCACACTGTATCAATTTATGTGGATTTGAGACTCACACAACATTATGAGATTCCTAAATCATCAACATTCGAAGAGTCGAGAGTGGCGTGAGTTTCTTCCAGGTTCTTCTCATAGCGCTACCGTTCCGAACTTAGGTAGGTAGTTATAACCAAAATTGAAGTTCATAAGTGTTGCCTTTTTTTATAGTAATAGGCGGCAAACGAGCAGACGGATCGGCTGATGGTAAGCAATTACCGCCGCCCATGGACACAAGCAACACCACAGGAGTTACAAGTGCGTTGCCGCTCCTTGGGGTTGGGAAAAGGGATAGGATGAGGAGTGGGATGAGGGAGAGGGGATAGGGCCTCCGGCTCTCCCACTCACCAAACGAAACGCAACAGTTGAAGTAATCATTACTTCAAATTCAGTGCAATTCAACTTCAGTTACTCATTTAGGTTACAAGGCCAAATCTTTGTATGGTAGTAGAGCTTTGCTGATTTCAGCATGAATGGGCCGGCTCGACCGGGGAAGTACTACCCTCTCACAGAAAAATCGACGTAAAGTATCATCCCGTTGTTGTCTGCCTGTGTTGGCTTTACTCGAAACTGTAGACCTAGCTGTATCACCTTCTTTTACTTGAACTAAGATTCTTGGTACCTAAAGTTCAAAAGATATACCTACTGAAGCCCGTGATACAGTACTTCAAACACGGCCACTCTTTATCATATACAAGTGAACATATGCCGTATGTATCATATACAACACGCAATAATTCACACGTGCGTCTAATTAATTACAGCTCCCGGAGCTTTAAGTGATTTAGCCGAGCGCCATGCGTATTGATCGGGCACTTTTATTTTTATTTACGAAGCGCGAAGAGCCCACTACCTACATAACTGCAAATACTTGTTAGGTCCTTGACTCACCCGAATAAAGGGCTTCGAATTCGTATAGAATATCAACATTGCCAAGACGGCGCGCAGCGTCGGAATCCGGATGCAAAACCTGCATGCGAATTCCTTTCCAGATGGGATTATCCTTTCCTTAAATCAATTTAAGTTGATGATTTCCTTTGGTAAAAAACTTTTGGGTTTATAAAATTGTCCTCAACAAATGTTAGCGATATTACGAAAAGACTCCAAAAGATATCCCCAATAACCGACTGGCTCTATGACTGGAAGGAGGTTCGATTTCCAAACACGACAAATCTTTGTGTGTGTGATTAATCTGATGAATTGTCCTGTGCATATGGGTCCTGGTTTATTGTAGGTGGATAAATTGTCATAAGATCATAACACTTGTGAGCGCAAGAACCAGACATTTGTCATGTTAGCATAAAGGAGAGTGTGGGGAACACTTAGGGTTGAGCTACACCTATCAGCACCGCATCGCACTTTCCTATGCTTCTATCCTTTTCTGTCACTTAGGACCGTCACTTACTAGAAATAGAAAGAGTGAGGGTACGCGTCAGCACGATCGATTTCGCGGCATGCTGACGTGTTCCCTCTCTCTTTAAGCATAGGAAAGTGCGATGCTGTGCTGATATGTGTAGCTCAACCCTAACAGAGAAAATTGAGTAAAGGAGGGAGGGGGTTGAATAGTCCCACGCGGTCGGAGCCGCGTGTGAAGTCTAGTCTCATATAAAAAATTCGTAGTCCTGACAATAGAATCTTTAAAAAGCAAACTCTTTGTCCTCATAATATTAGTTAAAAGCCTTGCATCTTTAACCTTTTTAATAATAGTCCTGTATGTTTGTCCGTAGCTATCGTGGGTCCATGGGTCCGCGACGAGGAGGTGTCGTCCAAAGGCAGCGAGGACAAAATCGAGCTCACCAACAACCTCGTCGTCATCAAGGAAAGCGGCCTGTACTTAATATACGCACAGGTAACATATTCATTTTATATTTGTCTCTGATCATATTAACTGTTAGATAATTTATATACAGGGCAGAACTCGTATATAAATTATCCCACTGCTGAACAAACGCCTCTTCTCACTATGAAGGGTAAGGCCTGTGGTAAGGCCATAGTCCACCACACTGGCCAAGAGCAGATTGGCAGACTTCACATGCCAACATCAAACCAGTATATGAACTGTACCACTGCTGGGCACAGGAGTACGCTGATGTTTTTTACGTCAACCATAAAAAATTGACTACCTAAAAGCTATATTGTATAGACTTCTCGCTACTACTAATCGCACTAATCGCTTTCATATTGTCATAATAACATCAGCAAGGGCGTCGCCAGCCGGTCGCCGGGGGCAATTTGACATGGAATATGATAAAAATATTGAGAAAATAGTACATTGTAGGGTTTTTTTAATTTCTAGGGGGCAACTGCTCCCCTCTGACCCCCCCCCCCCTTGGCGACGCCCATGAACATCAGTCTTGTATATAAATTGTCCCACCGCTGGGCACAGGCGTCTTCACGGTATTAAGGGTAAGGCCATAGTCCACCACGCTGGCCAAGTGCGGATTGTTACACTTCACATGTCTTTCGAGAACGTTATGGAGAACAAAGTGGATGTGTGTGGGCTAAGATCGGTCTACGTGGAGAGCCTTGGAGGAGGCCTGTGTCCAGCAGTGGACGTCTTTCTGCTGATATGATGATGATGAAGATTACTCAGACATGCCTGTTTCCGCAAGATGTTTTTATACAGGATTGAATCTATACATATTGCATATATTTTATTATAACTTTCTGGTCACACCAAACATACTCATATTCGGCACAGCCGTTTAACCGCAATAAAATGAGTTCAACAAACAGACGCCACTTTCGTATTAATAATATTCGTATACCGAAACTCGTTTAGATAAGGTATAAATATAATTCGGGTTTTTAAACTTGTCGATTCTTGTTCTTTACAATGAAATAAAGGAAATATGTATAATTTTAATCAATGCAATTTATTTTGGATAATATATAAATATCTATGTGATTAGATATTAAAAATGAATTGGTAAACCTTGTAAATGCCGACACTGGGAATACCCAAAAATATTGACATATATATAGATAAACTAGCTGACCCGGCAAACGTTGTTTTGCAAAATTTTTTTTTTTTTGAAAAATAGATGTTGGCAGATTCTCATAGATACCGGATAAGCACAAAAAATGTCATCAAAATCGGTCAAACCGTTTCGGAGGAGTATGGGAACGAAAACTGTGACACGAGAATTTTATATATTAGATAAAAATCCAAAGATAGGCATGTTTTAAAAGTAGACACGACTACTAAGATAACAAATAAAATCTGACTCTACTTTAAGGATACTTCGCCGGATGACATGGATTCGATTCCCACCTAACGTGACGGATTAATGTCCGTGTGGTGACGGATTAAGAATACGAATTGTCACCACCCCAATGATATGTTCTGACACCCATGGGATGATATCCCATGGGTGTCAGAACATATTATGCAGAGAACAGCACTGTAAGAGAAGGAAAACTTGATACAAACCCTATAGAATAGGTATTTAATAAGGTACCCAAAGCTATTCGGGATCTTCCGTTCATGAAAATGAAAAAGCTATTAAGAAACTGGTTGATTCAACATTCATTCTACACTATCAAAGAATTCTTTGAGCTTAAAGGTTGATGTAATAATTCTACATTCTATACTATGAATTTGACATACCTACCTCATCTAATTTTCTATGACATATTGTAATATAATATTTTAACAATACATTTTATAATTTGAATTTTATGTACGGCTTACTATTATTGAAATTTTAGTAATATAATGCATTGTATACCGACATGTATGTGTTAACGCATGAAAACTGACTAATAATTATTTCATATATTTTGCATGCCTAAAAGGTAAAATGTGACGAAACTACCCATAACACCTGAATCTGTACCACATTTTCTGCAAATAAAATATATTTCATTTCATATACCAACCCGTTTGGCCAGCGTGGTATAGTAGGCCAATTCCTCCTTTCAAAGGAGAGGCCTAGTCCAGCAGTGGACTGTTAAAGGCTGATGATGAGAGCACAATTAATAGTTGTTAGGGCGCAATCTATATATTAAAAGAATTTGTGTTTTATAATACGAGTCCGCCAGCCCGTTCTACGCAACCGATTCGTATGATTTCTTTTTTAAAGGAAAGCTCTTGCTGCATAGATTTGTCATCAAGCATTAGAAATTACCTAACTTGCACATTCATCAAGTTATATGCAAAAACAGTTTTCTCCCATACATTTTTTTCGTTTTCGTAGCCGTAGTCAATGACTTTCTGCTTCTATATATCTGGTTCTCATTGAGGTAGGCGTTTCGTTATACGCCTAAAACACGCGCTGAAAAGAGCTCTTTCATTTGATGGTATGCTCACTTAAATTGGGTAAGTTTGAAGGAAAATAGGTGTGGACATTGAACTTATTTTTCAATATTTTCCTATAAATTTCTTAAGATTCCATTGCTTTCTCTCTGCATGGACGGTTCTAAATTCAAAAATATTTTTATGGCATCTAATAAGTTCCTTGCGGTAACTGCCAGGAAAAACGTTATGCCTCCTTAAGGTGACCTTGCCTTACTTTCATACGGGTGTGAGTGTGGTGGTGTGTAAAGTTATACCCGATGTTAGTCAAATTATTATCACTATAGTGAGTTATCGCTGATGGCAGGTAATATTTCCCGAATGTTACCAGTTAACCCTTAATGTTGGGTGAACTGATCTCTGATGTTGAGGAATTTTCCTTACGTTTTATGTTAGGAAAATTTTTGTGTTTTTAAATTACGGACTTTCTTCGGGCATCTTAATTTTTTTATGTGGAAAATATTACAACGGTTTATAGTACTATTGTCATATAGTTATATTATTACAAGTGGTAGTTATGGTAGAAATTGTAGCTTTGGTAAGAATAGTAGTTTTGAGACAAAAGGTAGGTAGTTTAGACAGCACCGGCGGTTTTGGTAGAAATGGTAGTTTTGAAAATATGGTAGATATGATAGTGTTAGTACGAATAATAGTTTTGGTACAAATAGTAGTTTTGATAGGAATGTTATTTTCGGTAGGAATAGTAGTTTTGGTAGAAATTGTATTTTTGGCATATATCGTAGTTTTGGTAGCAATGTTACTTACGATTGCTACCAAAGCTACCATTCCTACCAAAACTACAATTTCGACCAAAACTATAAACGTCATTATTACATTTCTAAATTATGATGGATTAATCACACCCATACACAAAACAAAATAAATCGTGCTACTCACAGAAATATTTAGCTGGATAACAGAAATTAAACCTATTTTCTAACTTATAAAAAAAGTTGTTTATCTATATTTTTAATTTTGATAGTAAAATATTGACAGATAAAGAAAAAAATGAAGTTAGCGTAAGTTAGTTACATAAGTTTCTGATTTAATAACGTATTTTTTGTGAGTTGTTGTGTTTTCAATTATAATGATGGTTCTTGGAAGGAAATTTAAAAATGCGCAGAGAAAGTTTGCACAAAAAATCTTGGTCAATGACGGCCCTCTTGGAGATTTGGTACCGGATGGTCCTCCTACTGCTAAAAAAATACGGGTGGAAACGGATTCAGATTTGATGAATTCTACCATCAACAATTTTCAAGTGATTTCCATTCTTGGTGACGGTAATTGCTTATTCGGCGCAATTTCTTATTGTTTATATGCAAGTGAGAATAAACATTATGAAATTCGTTTGGCCACTGTTGATAACATTGTCAATAAGTAGGATGTATATAGTAACTTCATTGTTGGGGACGAAACATATGGCCAGACCATTACAAATGCAACAGATTACAAACGTGTGATGGGTGCCAATGGACAGTACGCAGGGCATGCTGAACTTCAGAGTGTAAGTGAGCTATATCCCGAGTATCAATTCAGAGTTCACCTGGAAAACAGTAATACGATTACTGATTATGGTACTGGCGAAATTGTTCATAACTTGCTATTTTCTGGGCACCTGGACGAAGGACATTACAGTGTCCTAATGGAAAGAATGGTAGAGCAGCACAGTCATATTGAAGAACTTTCTTTCGTCAATGTTCAGTTATACATATTATATGTATCCCTATTGCGCGGCAAACCATTCAGTAATGCCAAGGTGGAAATTTCACGATACCTAAGGTGCAACGCAAAGCCAATGTTGTGAGTAAAGAAGTTTTGTGATATATATGTTTTTGGTAAGAATATCATCTTTTACTTATTAGATAAGGCTACAATGTACTCATCATGCCTATATGTAAGAGCTTTTTTATAATATTAAAATATGCTGTGGAGCAGCACGGGTCCTCTAGTTTATCTTTAATATGTATGATTTGTTACAATAGTACAAGCTCGGCTTAGTTTGTGGATCAGATTCGATGACTGTGTGTGACTTGTGCTTGAATAGGTAATATAATTTTTTATTATGCCGTGTCCGTAATTGACCATACCTCGTCAATTTATATCAAATACCCGATTCTGTGGGAATTTCGAAAAATCCCTTCTTAGTGCGGGGTGCACTACAGTCCCCAAAGAACATACATGTCAAATTTCAGCTTCCTGCGTCTAATAGTTTAGGCTGTAGCTTGTCTGTCAGTCAGTCAGTAACGCAAGGATTTTATATATTCAGATTGTAAAACATTTCATTGAATTTAATTTTGATAAAGAATTAAACAGTTAAAAAAATATTTTTACTTCTATACGCACAAAATTAAAAATGGCACAATCTTTATCACCAAATTACGAATGTCGTACCAATCTCAGAGTCAAAAAATGTCCAAAGGTAATCTTAATAAACGACTCTCAATTCTAAGAACTAACAATAATAATTTCATGACTTCAAAATTTTTTTCTAACATTCTTGTACAATATAAAACCAAATAAGTATTTTTATTAACATTATTGCACAATATAGAAACTTATTGGTTTATTTTTAAGCTTTGATCATTGCGTATGTATTACAACTCTCACTTCACCGTTAGCCAAAGATATGTTACTCATACACTAGTGTCACAGCTTTCAACACAACAGCCAAGCGAAAGTTTAAACTTACTCTAATTAAATTGTGGTCAGAGAATTGAATAAATAATAGTAAATAAATATATTAATAAACCTATTATGTTACGTTTGGAAATCCCACCGGCTTATGTTATTAGTTTATTACATAATTAATTAATAGGTAAATACGTATTATTAGAGAAAATAATTATATTCCAATATGTAAGACTGATTTCTGACGCACGTTAGAATGTATGTATGTACATTTAAATAAGTTGTTTGCGACTTAAGTTGGAAATACAATATAAACAATTTCTTTAAAATCCTAATATTATAATATTTTTGTGTATTTCCCCCTAACTCCTAAACGGCTGAATCAATTTGAGTGATAGCTTATCTTAAGTCTTTGTCATACAAAAATATACACTTATTATTAAGCTAACACAAGATAAACTAAGGTTAAGTTAGGTCAAAGAATCTGAACTTATATTTTTTTATTTAGATATTATTTTATGTATGTATTTCCCAAATTTATGATATCAGCATTTATGCTTTAATTAATGTGTGTTATGATTCGGCACATTGTTGTTATTCAAATATATATTTTTATAGGGAGTACAATTTTATCAGTAGGTATACCTAATAATCAGTATAATAAATAATATTTTATATATATTTTGACTGAGCTCTGATCTAACTAGTAAAATGTAGACGAGTAATAATATTAATAATATGAAGCAATAATAGGTCTAGGAAAACATCGGGAGGAAACCTGCATGTCTGAGATTTCCCCATAATGTTCTCGAAATACATGAGAAGTCTGTCAACCACGTTGGCCAGCGTGGTGGACTATGGCCGTACCTTTTTCATAGTGAAAAGTGGCCCGTGCCCAGCAGTGAGAGAGTTCATATGTAGGGCTGATGATATGACAATATGAGACCGACTACCTACTGATGTTTTTCCTTAGTCGATACAACTTTTACTATATTTTATGTTGTAGGTAGGCGTAAAAACATCAGCTTACTACCCTCCTGTTCTAGAATGAGACGGGTAGAACCTCCTTTCTAATGTTGAATAATATATTGTTTTGTGGTCATAAACGATTTTCCCACATAATTGACTCACGTCTTGATACGTATTTCTCCGACCACGTGCTTACGTCAAAGTAAAATAAACAAAATCAATTACATACAACTGCACATACCTACTAATAAAATTATACTAAATTTAGGAAATTACATGAATAATGGTTTTATCAGTTCAATATTTAGAGGCATTGAACGTGCTACACTCAGGAACTAAGATTGGCCAAATTCTTATAGGGGCATGTTACACTTGTCAATATTATCATGATCCTAGTATCGCGATATCACAAGTATTGACATGGGCTATTATATTATCAATAATATCATCATCAGTACGCGTTTTGAACTACTCGAGAAAGTAGTGTTTAGTGCTAGATTAAATTTGAACAATTAAAAAAAAACATGGATTCTAAAAAGAAAGCCGCTATAGCAATATTACTCGCATGCGCATTAAAAACTAAGCGCAAAAAGAGGAAGTGTTGGGTAAAAGACTGGATTTTAAAACGAAATCAATATACTTACACATTTAAATATTACGCAAGAAATGATCTTGGGCGACGATTTGGACGATTACAACAATTATTTTAGAATGAGTGAGGACTTGTTTGAGAAGCTTTTACATTTGATTTCATAAGAATCGTCACAACTTTGACGTCGTTCCGCCATTGCTGCGAACGCATACTGACTTACTTACTGACAGAAAAATATCTCGATGCATTTGATTAATATTGAAGCCCCGCCCCCTGAGTATCGCGGATTTCAAGATGTTTGAATAATTTGTGATATTATCACGATACCGCGATACAGCCTATTACACCATCAATATTACCACGGTATCGTGATATTATTGACAATGTAACATGCCCCATTGACTTCGATAAATGGGCAGATAGCCCATTGGCCCAATGCTATATCATGTGAGCCACGGGGGTGTGGTACAGTAACTCTAAATAAAGCGGTTGCAACTGCAGGCTCAGCAAGTGTCTCTATACCTAGGGCTGCCATCCGTCCGGATTTCCACGGATTTGTCCTAGTTTGAAAGGCGCCCGGGGCCCGTCCGGCAGGGGTTTTTGAAAGTTCCCGGGTGTAACCCTCGACACTTTTTTTATCAGGGGAAATCTTATTTTTTTTATAGATAAACGATAAATGGTACGTTTTCAGAGGGGTCCGAGAATAAAACCATATTTCGCCCAAATTTTTGTCGTGTTTATCCGGTGTCGGCAATTTAGGTGATGGCAGCCCTATCTACACCTAATACTCTTCCTTTACTGACTGACTGACAGACAGCGTACAGCCAAAATTTCTGGACACAAGTAGCACTTAGAGACCTTTTTGGACCTTAAAGGGTTAAAAAGTCCCATGGGTGGAGCCACAGGCGAATTCTGGTCATACAATAAAACCTGCTAACCTTGAAGCCATACAACGAAACAAATAACTAAGCAACACTTTCCATCTTTCCAGCTGGTATACCTCACACAATCTCCAAACTGCTACTTCATATGGGCGCGCCGTAATTCCACCAGAGAACCTCGCCTCCTCAGCACTTGCGCCACCGGAGACGACTCTTCAAAGCGGCCATTAAACAAGTCCCAAATGTCTTGCGCCGTACAAACAGTAGCCAGACTGTACAAGGGAGACACAGTAAACATCGCTCAAAGAGAACCCAACAGAACGGTATGGCTACGTCCTGGATACAGCTACTTCGGTTTTGTAAAACTTAGTTCCTAATAGGCTGTGAATTATTTAAGGTAATGTCCATACGTTGAACTCTGACTCAGTGCAAGCGTTGACCTCTTGCGGTTGTTTATGGGTTTTTTTTTGATATTTTTGGCATGAGTGCTTCCATAATACTGTTGTCTTACTCTTTAAGTCATTGAAAAGTGGTATGAAGCCATTTTTCAAAATTATTTTTAGCATACAGCATGTGTCAGGTCACGTGTATTTTAAAATAACGTACACACTGCCTTAAGCCAAGCTGTTTATACAAAGAATTTCATGACAGAAAAATTGTGACAATATCAATTTCTGAACTAAAATCGAACCCAAGATTACATATACATATCCAAAGACTAAAAAACAGACAAAGTAGTAATATAATATGCCGTAAAGGAATATGAAAACCAGTTAGACACCGCATTGTTTTCTAGGTCAACAGTACTTGTATAGTTAGTCATAGTTTGCATAACGTTTAGAAGGGCCACGAATGATTTGTCACTGCCAGAGAGCAGATGGTGCTACTTTGTGATACGAATGATAACAGTAAGTTAGAGAAAGCAAGCGATTAACGATTACTACGAAAATCGAATAATTCGAACCATAATCGTATGTTTGAATTATGATAACATTCGAACGACGATTACTTTCAATGAATATTACAGAAATATTCGATTCTAATCGATTGTTTTGTTCGATTTCGAATTATTCGATTTTAGTTGTTCACCGCTATCTCTGTTATTAGCTAAGAATGATTGATTTCGCTTGAAAAGCGAGTAAGGACGGTAAGTGTTACAGATTCAATATTTATGGTAGCTATGTACTATTGATCAAAAGCCTAATGCGAACTCGAGAATTGTATTGCCTTCAGATCTCTGTCATAAATAAATATCGTATTTGTAGCATTTGTTCATGTATTTATAACTGGTAATATTGAATTAAGTTGAACATCCTGACACATCCACCATGGACTTAGAATGCATCCTGATACTGCCAAATGGCTCTTTCTACTCTGTACAAACCCACAGAAATAATTTTTCCACTTTAAGTGTTCATTGTTTCTGGTTATTCTGTCTGTTATTTGTAAAGTCCCTAAGATATAGTGGTTAACCTTAAGTAGTGAGTAGTCCCATTTACTCATGGTGGTCATCATTTAGGGATTTAACCCGTGACTGATGTTTCTGTTTGCATTGTGTGAGCCAGAAAAATAATAGTGCTTAAAACTGGCGATGCGTACAATATCAACTTTATAACTACGTTAATCGTGAATTTCACTATGGCCATCGAGACGAAGCAGAATAGTGATGTACAATGTACCTCCTTCGGCGTAAAAGGGATAACATGATATTAACGCATGCTCATCACATCCTCGCCTCGTCTGGAAGCATATTTACGACTCAGAACTGTAACCCTTGGCTTGTTGCCATAAAGCCAATATCAATAGGCAACTTAATTCAATACAACGGGTTATAAAAGTAATGGATGGTATGTGAAATTTGAACTTACTGAAAATATTCAAATTGTATAAGTGATCGCAAGTGCCATACTGTATGATGTTTACGGACACATCACACCTTAATGTATTGTACTTATTTCATAATATTTCAATTGTAAGCAAACATTTCAAATTTCTATACTTTCATAATATTCTGTAGTACGGGTGTACATATATGTTAATGTTACTAAGATAGGTTGATCTCTATTGGTTAAAGAAGAACAGAGTTTGGAGGTAATCGAACATAATTATTGGAAAAATAGGACAGAATAAGTTTCCAGAATTATGTGGATATGTGTCGATATTTCACGTGAGAATGTGTCAAAGAAAGATTCACCTTATTAAGGCCTAATGATGAACTTAAAATACGCATACAGCATTTGAAGAGTAGTTTTCGAATCGCTAGAAGTTTCCTTTTAGCGATGTGGTTAATGTCGTATAAAGTATTAAGTACATTCATAATGTAACCTTTTTTTGTGAAACAACCCATACAAGATTCAAGAATAGATATATGCGTGGTTGTATGTTTATAATCATCAAAGAAACCTCGAAAAAGTAATCCTTGATAATTGCTCTCTGAACTCTGTTCAACTGATATTTTTACCAAATTGTCTCATTAAAATTTGATACTTCCATTATGTCAGTCAATTTAGAATATTTTTGTACATATTGCGTTTAAGACGAAAATAATTATTATAATGTTAGGGTTATTTGTTTGTTTGCTCAAGCGACATGAATATTATACAGTTTTTGATTATTAGTTTCATATTTCTTATGCAATATTCGACTCCGGGAATTAGAAATATAAATAGCATTTAAGTTACCGTTATGACTTAAGTCTTACTGCCTGCAATCAAGTGTTCTAGTTTTTAATATTAAGCTGTATGCAACGCGTTTTCAACTAACACGCAAATAAAAAGTAGGTAGGCGATGTCCCAGTTTTGTTTATTCATAGTCATGTGTCTATAGGTGACAAACCGTCAGTCATGTATAGGTGACAATCCGTTAAAGTCATCTATTAGGTGACAAGCCGATAAAAAAGATATTGAACAGTTACACTTGTCGTATATACATGATAGACGTTCAGGTTACAATAATTTGTAACCTTAACGTCTATGTTTTGATAGCTCCTTATGAGAAACGCCATATATTCTGCAGTAGTATAATATACGTTATATGTGAGAATGTTTGTATACTTTGGTGCTCATTACTTTAAGTTAGAAGTATGATATCGATTTACGCAAATGTTACTCATTGAAATTAAACTACTTTATGACAATAGCGGTTTGTTTTAACAGT
Organism: Euclidia mi; assembly: GCA_944739405.2. Classification (NCBI taxonomy): domain Eukaryota; kingdom Metazoa; phylum Arthropoda; class Insecta; order Lepidoptera; family Erebidae; genus Euclidia; species Euclidia mi. The sequence goes on from OX123189.2 coordinate 4,209,778, forward strand.
AATCGCGACATTCGATGCTTTATCATAATAATATTATGATGTTTAAAACAAAAATATAGTTTGAAAGTAAGTACTAAAAATATCGTACCTAGTAACTGTATGGCAGAGGTATTTAAACAGAGTAGGCGAGCCAATTAAAAGGCTTGGCATGGATAGAGAGAGAAAGAAAATTAATTTGATAGTCGTTTCTCTCTTTATTTTCCAGCAACTTCGCAAGAAATTTACAGAAGAAACTAATCAGATATAAAGTACAAGAGAAACACATGTACCAAATGTACATATGTTCTTTCTCTCTCTAGCAACCCCACATTAACAACACTGTATTATCTGTATGAATAATAGTCTTGAAAGTATTTTAATTTCAATATTAAAGTAACATTATGACGTTAAAGTTTTCATAGCTACTATTTATTGTGCCTTATATAAATAGGTATATTTCATGATACCAGTAAAACTATTATGATAATGTGAACGAAATAGGAGGTATAAATATTATTGTTTAGTGTCATGTCCAACTCAGTGCTAAGATAGATATGTTTACGCATTTAAATAGGTCATAAGCCAGATTCATAAATGAATCGTCATGAAGAGGAAAATCTAATATTTTAAGACTTAGTTTTGCGCTACATTGAAGTTGTTAAATGTAGGCCGATTAATAGTGTACTAAAAAAGTTCTAGAAAGAGATAAAAATACCAAGTTGTAATGCTATCTCTTTCGCACGTTACGTCATAATTATTTGAAAGCTTTCGAGGAAGACTCATAGTCCATGTGTCTAAATGATGTAGGTACGTAAAGTAACATTGAGTAGTTTGTAGCAAATAAGTGCCTTTTATTGAAAATGTGATATTCCTAGTAATAAATTGTAATTTGTATGATTTGATGAAAATTCGTATAATGTACAGTATGATTATTTAGATTTTTGAATAGGTTTACTATGTTAACCGTATTTTTTTTTGTTTAGTTTGTAAGAATACATATTTGGAGATAACACCCGTCCGACAAATAAAAATGTCTTATAAATGAAAGTAATGTGGTTTCTTTTATTTGCCTGTTATATAAGCAACTAATCCTAAAATAGACCCATTTCCATTCTCCCATTCCTATCCAAAGTTCTAGAGGCTTGCGTACACAAGCAGTTATCCCGATTCATCCTATGCAATAACATCCTTTGCCCATTCCAATCCGGATTCCGGCCTGGTCACAGTACTGTTTCAGCTCTACTTAAGGTGACTGGCGATATTAGGGCGGGCGTGGAGAAAGCCGAGGTAACTGTGTTAGTTTTGGTGGACTTCTCGAACGCCTTTAATACCGTCAGCCATGATGTACTTTTGGCCATCCTCTCCCACCTTAATATTTCATCTAAGGCTCGGGATTGGTTCTCTTCATATCTTCGTGGTCGCCAGCAATCGGTTCGTATTGATGAGACATCGCCGAATTGGTGTGATCTGGACGCTGGGGTTCCACAAGGCGGAATTCTCTCTCCACTTCTATTCTCACTATTCATTAACCTCATCACTCACGAACTTCAGTGTGCGTATCATTTGTATGCTGATGACTTGCAGCTTTACGCTCAGGCAAGGGTGGACAGGCTGTCCGATGTCATTGCAGATGTTAATCGATACTTACATGCCATAGCAGAGTGGTCTGACAGATTTGGGCTTTGCGTCAATCCTACAAAATGCCAAGCTATCGTTGTAGGAAGCCCGCGTATGATAACCAGAATAGATTTCGCAAGCCTGTCGCCTGTAACTTTTAACGGGTGTGCTATACCATTCTCGACATCTGTGAAAAATCTCGGTCTACACCAGTGGCGTAGCGTGGGTTTCTGCCGCCCGGGGCCGTTCGGCAATTCGCCGCCCCTTTTTACCCCAATGTTTCTGCAAAACTATAACGTTTTTCGGGTTTTGGTATTTTTGTATGTTTATAAGTATGTCCTTTAGTTTGGCTTTATACGCTCAACGGCTTAAAGGATTAAAAAAGAAATGTTGTCATTTGATTCGTCTCACTTGCTCGAATATCATAGAGCTTACGGTATAATAATTTTGCGGCAAAATGTGGCAGCTCTCAGCGGTGTTAATGGGTCGTGCACGGGCGGCCGTTTCTCTGCTGTAATATATGTATAGCTTAGTCTAGGCCTAGACGTCTTAAAGGATTTTAATAAGTTAAATGTCGATGAATTTCCGTCATCACTAGATGCTTTGTTGTTTTTAAGAGCCGACCACACCTCACTCTGTTCGACATTCGGGACGGCTTCGGTGTAGTTGTGCGTCAGTAGGGCACTGTGGTCGTCGGTCTGCCCGCGAGGTAAACAAGTGTCGATAAAACGTTTCAACGTCTTCGAGAATCTCGAACTTTGAGTTCACGGTGCGGCCATCCGCGATTGTAGTGTCGTTTGATTGTGTCGCCTCAACTGCAGAGCGAAGACTTATGATCCCCGGGGCTTTCTCGATCGCAGCCTCGATGGCCCGAGTGTTAATGCGACGTAGGTCTCGTTGCGTAAGATTTCATATTTTTCGTTTTATGACCTGTCCTTCCGGCGAAGACAGACGACAGGATGGCATCTCACGCCTTTTCCTCATCAGTTCGAGAGTCTCGGCTAGCAGTTTAGACTACTTGTTTTTTTCTCTATGGGGAGCAGATCTTTCGAGACGAATCTCCTAGTACCGTGACCACTGTGGCCGTCCTACTGCTTAATGCTGTCGGTGAGAGGAGCAATGTAAGTCTGAGAGAAGGCTTCATTGACGGGGCCCTTTCAGTTCTGAGGTTTATATTGTTACGAATTGAAAATAACGCCATCTATCAGTGAATGGGAGAACTACATGAGATTAGATGTATCGGTTGTTTAAGGCTGTTTCATCTATCCTCTAATAGATGGCGTAGGTGTAAATAGAACATTTACGCAATTCTAGAAACACCTTACACGTTTCCAGAAATATCGTGAGTCGTCTCGAAAAGCCTAGTGATGTTATCCGGCCAGTATAAATAGAGCGAGAGCGCGCGAGACAGGACAGTTCAATTGAATACGGAAAGCGATCAATCAACATCAAGCGAAGGAAATAAGTCGGAAGTGTTTAGTGTTGTTCTAGTGGTGTGAATATTAGTGTGTTTTATTAGTGTTGGAAAATTAGGTGTGTGTATCTAGTGTTATTGTGTTAGTGAATAAAGTGCAGTTTTTCTGGCATAGTGTATATAATTTATCACGAACCCCAGCTCGTAACAAATTGGTGTCAGAAGAAAGGGATAAATTATGCCGGTTATGCCGAAAGAAGAAACTGAAGGAGTGCGCACCAGGAACCAGCGCCAGCAAGACCTGGACCAGAGACGCTTCGGAGACGTTCCTACTCCATCGTCTGGTGGACCAGGCGACTCCGCGGCTGCAGTGGAGCCTGCAAGCGCCACACACTCCGTGACGGTGCCCGACATCGCGGCTCTGATGGCGTTCATGCAGGAGCAGGCCCGCCGTCAGGAGGAGCAGGCCCGCCGTCAGGAGGAGCAGGCCCGCCGTCAGGAGGAGCAGGCCCGCCGTCAGGAGGAGCAGGCTCGCCGTCAAGAGGAGCACGCGCGCCGCCTGGAGGAACAACTACAGCGCGACAAGGAGGAGCAGGCCCGCCGTTTGGAGGAACAGCTGGTGGTGATGAAAGACCTCAGCGCCGCTGTAGGGAAGGATCTGAAGGTGGTCAAGGAGGAACTCCAGCAGCACGAGGCCCGTATCAGCGATATTGAGAAGCGTGTACATGATCAACTCGAGGCCCGTATTGCCGAATTGGAGAAGAAATTGTGTAGGCTCGGGTCCTACTACGTTACACCTGTAGCTGTGGCGCCCTCGCCTCGTTGGTTTAAGGTTCCACCATTTGATGGCTCGTCATCGTGGTTTGCATACAAGGTTCAGTTTGAGGCCGTTATGCGAGCGAATGGGTGGAACAAAGAACAGGCCTTCACCGCCCTAACCTTGGGCCTTCGTGATCAGGCCTTGACGGTGTTGGAGGCACTCGGGCAAGACGTCACCTACGAGAAGCTTCTGGAGGCGTTGGAGGTGAGGTACGGAGACGCGCACCTCGAACATGTGTATCGTGCTCAGCTGAAGAACAGGACACAACGCACCGGAGAAACTCTGCAGCAGTGGGCTCTAGAGGTGGAAAGGCTGGTCAGGAAGGCATACCAGTCGTCGCCTGCGCTAATTGACGGGAACCTCGTACAAGCGTTTACGGATGGGATCCGGGACCTGGAAGTTAGAGCAGCGGTAAGACTTGGGCACTTCAAGTCCCTGAAGGCAGCCTTGGCCTACGCTCTGGAGGTGGAAGCAGCGCGTCACGAAGATCGAACTTACCGTATCAGGGAAGTTGTTTCTTCACCACGGTGCTACAACTGCGGGGAAAGAGGCCATATCCGCTTGAGCTGCCCAAAGCGTAAGCGGCACGTTGGTACCCTCTCTCCACCGAAGGGGTTACCTGACGTACCTGTCTGGCGGCAAGAGCAACGTAGCGCAGATGCTCTGACGTGTAGGCCTTACCCCGACCAACGCAAACATTGTGCCCGACAGGAAGCGAAGCAGGCAGCGTTAGTGAGGACGTTAAAGACGGACTTGAGTGACAGATGGAAAGAAGCTTTGCAGAGTGCTCAGCAAGAAGACAAGGACGTACAGCCGATTCTCAAATGGAAGAAATCAGGCGCTCCTAGGCCCAAATGGAGTGATATCGCAGCAATGAGCCCTGTCACCAAAGGTTATTGGGCACAGTGGGAAAGCTTGGTTGTCCAGGATGGAGTTCTGTGCCGCAAATGGGAAAACGCTCGAGGTAACCAATGCCATCTGCAAATGGTAGTGCCCAAGACTAAGGTGCCGGAAGTACTATGGCTCTATCACAATGGTGCTTCGGGAGGTCACATGGGTGTTAAGAAGACGCTTACTAAGGTCCGAGAGCGGTTTTATTGGCTCCACTGTCGGAATGACGTCGAGGATTGGTGCCGCAAATGCACAAGTTGTGCGGCTGTGAAGGGGCCACATACTCGTAGCAGAGGTGCATTCAAGGTGTGCAATGTAGGAGCTCCATGGGGGTCGCGACGGCGGATGTCTGGGAGGATGAGGACTCGCTGCGACCGGAGGGCGAACAACAAGGGCTTCGATGAGGGATCATTGGTGTGGCTTCATAACCCAGTACGAAGCAAAGGAAAATCGCCTAAGTTACAAGCCAGATGGGACGGGCCATATCGCATAATTAACAGGATGAACGACGTATACGAGCACATCAGGGAATCTGGACAACAGATGTCTGAGAAGATGAAGACTCGCTACGACCGGAAGGCAAATAACAAAGGCTTCGATGAGGGATCATTGGTGTGGCTTCATAACCCAGTACGAAGCAAAGGAAAATCGCCTAAGTTACAAGCCAGATGGGACGGGCCATATCGCATAATTACCGGGATGAACGACGTTACCTATCGAATCCAGAAGGGGTCGCGAGGTGCACCGAAGATAGTTCATGTGGACCGGTTGGCTCGTTACTATGGGTCCAACGATGTTCGAGACGAACACGTTTAAGAGGGAGGCCGTGTTACGAATTGAAAATAACGCCATCTATCAGTGAATGGGAGAACTACATGAGATTAGATGTATCGGTTGTTTAAGGCTGTTTCATCTATCCTCTAATAGATGGCGTAGGTGTAAATAGAACATTTACGCAATTCTAGAAACACCTTACACGTTTCCAGAAATATCGTGAGTCGTCTCGAAAAGCCTAGTGATGTTATCCGGCCAGTATAAATAGAGCGAGAGCGCGCGAGACAGGACAGTTCAATTGAATACGGAAAGCGATCAATCAACATCAAGCGAAGGAAATAAGTCGGAAGTGTTTAGTGTTGTTCTAGTGGTGTGAATAGTGTGTTTTATTAGTGTTGGAAAATTAAGTGTGTGTATCTAGTGTTATTGTGTTAGTGAATAAAGTGCAGTTTTTCTGGCATAGTGTATATAATTTATCACGAACCCCAGCTCGTAACAATATTAAGAGAAACTCGTCGGTGATCGCTTCAGGTGTTTATCGTATTGATCAACGTCTTTAAATATGTGGTTTCGGTCCGTCTTGATGTAGTCTTTCACCTTGCTTGTCACATTATCGCGGTTATGCCACCACTGGCGTCTTGGCGTCCACTGCCTGTGAGGCTTCTTACAAAAGGAGTTCATTAGGAAAAGGCCCTCTGCTACGAGATAGTTAACTAGCATTAGGCCATATGATTCTCGTGCCCCACGCCGCGCGCGTGGCCTCTGATTTTCGTTTCACCGCCTTCTTGTACTTCCACTTTCGCGTTGAAGTACTGAGCTTTGGTCTTAGATATTGCCTTAACAGTGTCCTGGTACATGGCCTCAGCCATCTCGTAAGGGTGAGTTAAGTTGCGCGCATATACTTGAATCATCACCTTTAGACCGCCCCTATTGGTGAGTCAATTACGAGGTACGCTACCCGGGTCGACACACTACCGACTCCCACAAACTTTTCCTCCTGACCAGGAAACCGACGTCACCCCAAGAGTAGGTCGCCTTCTCTATGGCAGCAAAAGTTATCTGACTCTGAAGTTACCATGTCCTCCCCCTGTCATCGGACTTCTGATAACCGCAGTATGTGCCACGTTATGTGACTTTATTCTACCTTGAGCTCGGCGAGGTGTTCTTTTGCCGTAGATTATGTTCGTTATAAGACGCAAGCTGTATAATTGATTTCGGTAGCCTGCGGAAGCCCGATAGTCTTACAGAACACATGCACCGCCGTACCCGCCACCACGTCCTTGGCCGGGAATATAACGAAGGTGCCGGGAATTGGGGCTGGAACGCGTTTGTAGTAGGTATGTGAAATAATCGGCTTAAAGTTCAAATAGCGTATAGTTAAACCGCAGGTGTGACTATTGCCTTAGGAGACCTGTACCTGCTTTCTTCCCTATTCAACCATAAAGATTATGTTGTATTATTTTATCTGGCACGCGTCGCCCCTATTGCCCTGGCGCCTGTGTGCGCCAGTTGCGTCATGGCATTAGGGGCGGCACACATCGCACACAGGGGCGGCTTCATAACAGGCTCGCAGATCACTGGAATATTGCAACCTGTTCAAGAATTAATAAACGGACACAAGCAAGTCTTGACGTAATGAAAATCATGATGATTTTGTTTTCGATTGTTGTTCTTTCTACTGCGCCCGCGCCGCCGCACGGTCCTACTGGGATCGTGTCAGTGCGTGCGCCATATATTTAAAAAATAGTTTTTTTTTCGTGGCGTCTTTTGCCGCCCCCTTAAATGGCCCCCCAGATAACAATGCAAACTTGCCAAACTTGCAGCAAGTTTAAATCAAACTTGCTAGTTTCACTGTGACAAACTTGCATGAAGTTGGTTTTTTAAAGGATTTGGATGACGACGAGCACAGGTTGGTGGTCGGTCGACCTCCTAGATACAGTAGGAGGTGCTCGACGACCAGCTGTTGTCGGACCACCAACCTGTGCCTAAACTTGCTGCAAGTTTGTTGCTATCTGGGCCCCCCGGCCCCCCCCCCCCCCCACGCTACGCCACTGGTCTACACATAGATGGCAACCTTGACTGGCGGACCCAGATTTCAGTTGTCAGCCAAAAAGTATTCGGGACTTTGCGCTCACTGTACCGTCTCAAAAATTTTCTTCCATCCAAAACTAAAGCAATGCTTGTGCAAACTTTGATATTGCCTATAATTGACTATGGTGACGTGTGTTATCTCGACCTGAATGCAGATCTACTCAACAAACTTGACCGACTTCTCAATTATTGCATTTGGTTCGTTTTTAATCTGCGTAAGTTCGATCACGTTTCTAAATTTCGCAAAGAATTAAAATGGTTTCCGATTCGTCAGCGACGAAATTTACGTACTCTGACGACTTTATACTCTTTTCTCCACTCTCCTAACGGTCCGTCATAACTAGTACCGTATTTTCAATATCTCTGCTCCAACCATGATAAGAACTTGGGATCTACTAATAACCTTCTTCTCTGTCCATCTCACTCTTCTAGCTTAGTACATTCTTCTTTCAATATCCAATCTATCCTTCTTTGGAATGCTCTCCCTCCCGAAGTTAGGACGTCCACAAGTCGTGCCACGTTCAAATTTAGAGTTCGCCAGCTGTTGTATAGCGAATTGTCGGAACCTTCTCAGTAGCAATTCACTACTTGTTAGTATTCTATCTTTTTAACTATTTATTTTCATGTGTATGTATATTATTAACTGTTAGTAATCTATCGTCTTAAATATTTATTTTTATGTATATATATATTATATATGTATTTATATATTTATTTATTTATAAGTATATACTTATGTATTTTGTTATGTATTTATATTTAAATTATAAGTATATATTATATTGCGTATTCTCTTTAATTTTTCTCTTTATGTATGAAGTAGGTACACACCTGCCATGATCATCTCTGCATCACCTAAAGGTTGACTGGGAGAAAATGCCTATAGGCATTAAGTCCGCCTTGTGCAATGTATTTTGCAGGAAGTTTTTAAATAAATAAATAAATAAAATATACACAGCTAATACAATGGTACCTAACCAGACAACTGATAATAATGAATACCATTGTATTTTTAACTAGAGGATGCCCGCGGATAGACCCGTGTTATTTAAGGTTACTGCTCCGCTCCCGTCGCTCATAGCGCGATGGTATATAGCCTTCCTCGATAAATGGGCTATCTAACACTGATATAATTGTTCAAATCGGACTAGTAGTTTCTGAGATTAGCGCGTTCAACCAAACAAACAAACAAAGTCTTCACCTTTAAATATTAGTATAAGAAAAAATTCAAAAATTCAAAAAATTCAAAATCCTTTATTCATTTGGGTCACAATGTGACGCTTATGAACGTCAAAATAATAAATTTATAAAATAATTACTTATACTCAAATTTAAAACATTATTACTGTATGCTTCTACATTTACATTTACTGCCACGTTCGCAAAGCAATAGGTAGAACCATGAGAAAGAACGGGCAATAAAACTCACGGTCACTCTTTTTCATCGCCAGGTTTTGCATAATACACAATTTACATTTTGTAAGGTGCTGCAACTGTTACACTTCTATATCACTTGTATATATTTACTGTACATCATAATACTCAAGCATAATACTTTTGGTTAGCCTTCTCAGAATAGACATGGTGAAACAGGAGCATCCACTTACATTATATATACCTAATAATGCAGGCAATCCGCGAAAGTGATCAGAACCATGATGGAAATGATGCAGTTAAATATTAAAATCTAATACCAGCCCGCAAGACCGTCATCGACCAGTCATCGCAAGTAGCACCCGTTCACGAGTATGACGCATGTGCCAGCCATCATCCCTCTCGCCATATTAGAGGGAAAGGGATGACCCGACACACGACGCCACCACAAGAAATGACATTTTAGTGAGCATGACGACAACGGTATACGAACCAGCAGTAAGAAACAATCTATTGGTATACTGACCATGACCGCCAATTACCTCCATTTTCCAGATCGTTATTATTAACATGAGTTAGTGGAACACGTGAAGGAATGCAAATGTAGAAAGAATTTTGTGAAGGTGACAAGTGAACAATGATATGATCAGAGATAAATAATGTTAAACTACATTCAACAAATCATAAAAATATCCAAATCCTGCAAAAATCATGTGTTCACGAGGCACCTCCACTTAACATGTAAATAAAATAATCGTGAGTTAAACAAGCCTAAGCCTATCCCCACGGTGTCTTATCATTTAAAAATTCCTTAATAGTGTAATTACCCCTTTGTAAAAGAAAGTTCCTAATTGTCCGTTTGTATTTGTGCATGGGTAAATTCATTATTTCAAGAGGCAATTTGTTGAAAAATCGTATACCAATCCCCGCAAATGAGTTCTGAACTTTATGTAGACGGTAGTTAGTTCCCACCAGTTTATGCTTATTCCTTGTGTTCACGTTGTGCAAATCACTATTTTTGCGGTATAGAATTAAGTTTTTCTTAATGTACATTAAGTTAGCATATATATATTGCGATGCAACTGTCAATATGTCTACTTCTTTAAATTTATTACGTAAAGAATCTCTAGCACCTAACTTATAAATTGCACGTATGGCCCTTTTTTGAATGACAAAAATAGTCTGTATATCAGCAGCTGTACCCCATAACATTATTCCGTAAGACATTACGCTGTGAAAATAACTAAAGTAAACTAGTCTAGCAGTATCTATATCTGTGAATTCCCTAACTTTTCTAACTGCAAACGCTGCAGAACTAAGTTTTACTGCGAGACAGGATATTTGGGCGCCCCACTGAAGCTTACAATCTAAAGTTACACCTAAGAATACGGTTGATTCGACTAGTTGAATTGTTTCCTTATTTAAAATTATATTAGTAGGAACACTTTTGACATTAGGCAAAGAGAATTTAACACATTTGGTTTTGCTTGAGTTGAGTACCAAATTATTTGTCGAAAACCAATCTAATACTTGTGCAAGAGTGTTATTGACGGTATCAAAGTTACTTAATTTACGATCAACTTTAAAAATTAGTGACGTATCGTCGGCAAACAAAACAATATCACATAAATTTTGTACAAAGAACGGCAAATCATTAATATATATTAAAAAAAGAAATGGACCGAGAATAGAGCCCTGTGGAACGCCCATTCCTACTGGCAAACCTAGAGACCTACTCCCATTAACATCTACATACTGAATTCTATCACTAAGGTAGCTGGCAACAAGATTGAGTGCGGTATCTCTAATACCATAAAGTTTCAATTTAAGTAAAAGCGTATTATGTTCCACACAGTCAAAGGCCTTTGATAGGTCACAAAAAACACCAATGGCATCCTTCGAGTTTTCCCAAGCATTAAAAATATGCTTTAACAAAGTTACACCGGCATCAACGGTGGAGCGACCCTTAGTAAAGCCATACTGTTCACTGTGAAATAAATTATTTGCGTGAAAGTGGCTCTCTAGTTGATGCAAAATAATCTTTTCAAAAATTTTACTAATAGCAGGCAAGATAGAAATTGGCCGAAAATTACTAGGGTCGCTCTTTGATCCCTTTTTGAATAATGGTATTACTTTACTGTGTTTCATTAGATCAGGAAATACTCCTGTATCTACGCATCTGTTGAATATTGCAGCTAAATATGGAGCTAAGCTAGAAATAATTTGTCGCACAAGTTTAACAGAAATGCCCCATAAGTCAACAGATTTTTTATTATTGAGCGTCTTGAATACCTTCAGTATGTCATTGGTGTCAATATATTTAAAATTAAAAAGCACATCACACTCATTCACATTGCCCCTAACCAACATTTCTGCTTTGTTTGGACATGAATCTAGACAGCTGGTTGTGTTCACTGGTATGTTTATGAAGAAATTGTTAAATGTCTGAGCAACATCAGTTTTCCTAGTAATAATTTCACCATTTAATTTTAATTCATAATTGTTATCTACCAATTTAGCTCGACCAGTCTCATTGTTAATAATGCTCCAAGTAGTTTTAATTTTGTTCTTGGATTCTTTGATTTTATTGCTTAAATATAAGGATTTGGCTAAAGCACATGTCCTCTTAAAAACCTTGGAATAATTTCTAACATATTGAATAAATTCTGGATTAAAATTGTATTTCTTCATACCATATAGATCATACAACCTAGCTCTACTTTTGTATATACCTACTGTTGCCCAATCACAAAAATTTACTTTAATGCTCCTTGCAAACGTCTTCAGTTTAAAAATTTTATTGTACTCATCATTAACAATTTTAAATAAGCATTTATATAATTCATCAGGATCATCAACGGTTAAGTCAATACTGGCGATCTTGGCAGCAACATCATTACTAAAGTGTTTTAGGCGAGCAGAGGTCATTGGCCTACATGTAATTTCTTGTACTTTAGGGGTTGTATTAGTTGGAATTACAACCTTTTGCCCGCAGTGATCCGATGTCAAGTCAGTTAAAACAGTCTTACTTAAATAAAGACAATTGCAAAAAACATTATCTAAGCATGTAGACGAATGTGAGGTTATTCTAGTTGGTTCAGAGAACAAAACATTTAAATTAAATGACCTAAATAAGCTAACTAACCTAGTACAAATTGGTGATTTTTCTAACAAATTGACATTAAAATCGCCGCATACGATTATAGACTTCCTACTAGAAATTATGTGTTTTAAGACATCCTCAATAATGCTTTCAAACTGAGTAAAGTCGCTTTGTGGTGGTCGATACACACACACTATAATATGTTGTTCAAGCTCAACACAAGAAATCTCAGCAGTGCGCTCGATAGAAAGTTTAGCTATATCCTTACGTTCTTTACATTTCAAACTATTACATACATATATTAGAGAGCCACCACGAATAGCCTTCTTTCTTACGAATGCACTTATAACTGAGTAATGTTGATTGTTAAATATTAATTGGTCACCTCGCAACCAATGTTCTGTAATACATAAGATATCAATCTTATGTTTATTTAAAAATAAATCTATTTCTAATTCTTTGCCAGATAGGCCTTGTATGTTTTGATGAACTAAGTTTAAAACACATGAATGCCTATCTGTTGTCTCATCTAATAGTTTAAACTAATAGATGTGTCAATACTACTATTGGTATAACTATTATCTACCAAATTCCTAAGTACTCTAGTAGTACTCCTGTCAGTATATAAATTAAATGCTAATAATTTAGCAAGTTGTCGCCTATGTACATAAGAAAGATACATAGTATCTTTTGTTAAAAAGAAATTACTAATAAAAATATTAGTGTCAAAAAATAAAATACTGTCACTATGACATGTCCTATTGTACAATAATAGATTTAATTTGCCTATCTGCCTGTTTTGGTCATCTGTGAGAGCATATGAATAAGGCAATGCACAAATAATAAAGCTACATCCTATTTTTGTGCTAACATCTATCATTAAGTCTGTTAATTCTATGAGACTGTTTTTGGAGACTAATGAGCTGTCACCATACAATATGATGACAGTAGTTTGTGCATTCAAGTCGGCATTCTTAATCTTATCAACTAGGGTACAAGACTGAGCTCCAGGTGAACAAAAGTTCTGGACTGGTTGCTCAGTGTAATGATTAATTAAGCTCCCCAAACCCACTCCCAGTTGGTCTGAAAAAATTATTACATTCTTACTGTCAGTCTTCACTGGATGCAGTTTGTTTTGTGTATTATACTCAAATCAAATCAAATCAAAATCATTTATTCATCTGGGTCACAATGTGACGCTTATGAACGTCAATTTTAAAATTAAATTACTTAATGCTTCTACATTTACATTTACTGCCTCGTTCGCAAAGCAATAGGTAGAGCCACGAGAAAGAACGGGCAATAAAACTCGAGGCCACTCTTTTAAATCGCCAATATTATGGTACATATTTTCATTTTTGTAAGGAGCTGCAACTGTTACACATTGTACTAAATTACTTGGAGATAGTAATCAGATACAGACATAATACTTAAGCAATTAATGTAGTTACTAAATGATGTGTTTTAGTTAGCCTTCCAATGCGAATATTGTGTAACAGGAGCATCCACTTACGACTTATAATGTATACAACTCGTGACCATGTTCAGAACTATGGTGGAAATGTATGTTACAGAAGTGACGGTATATGAATACACAAAATTACAAAAACTTTAGTTCACAGACCATGATAACGAGTTATCTTCATCTTACAGTACAGTAAATTTAAAAAAAAAATTGTGGAACAACAATGCAAATGTAGATGTAGTAAGTAGAATGACCTAATTATGATAAACGAATAATAATTTAAAAGAACTAGAAATGTTATATAATGATAAACTGAAAAATGCTAAGTATCTATATAAATTCTAAATAAGTAGTAGATCATGAGTTGTCTAGTGTAAGTGACCATCTATCCTTGTCACTGAAATAATCATTAATAGTATAATAACCTTTCTTAATAAGGCAGTCTTTTATTTTAGCTTTAAATGTACTAAATGGTAATTCTAAAAGACTAATTGGTATTTTATTGTATATACGAATACCTAGCCCTACAAAAGAATTATTAACTTTATGTAAACGATGATAAGGGGCATATAACCTATGCTTATTTCGAGTATTTATATTATGTATATCACTTTTTGAGGTAAATAAACTTATATTTTGCCTAATGTACAAAATATTAGCAAATAAAAATTGCGAGGCTACTGTAAGAATTCCTATAGACTTAAAGCGTTCCCTAAGAGTATCTTTTGCACCTAACATGTATATTGCTCGTACCGCTCGTTTCTGTAGAACGAAGATATTCTGAATATCCGCTGCTTTGCCCCATAACAAAATACCGTAGGACATAACACTGTGAAAATAGCTAAAATATACTAAACGAGCCGTGTCGATGTCAGTAAGTTGCCTAACTTTTCTGACGGCATACGCAGCAGAGCTGAGCTTTCCTGCTAGACATGCTATATGTGCACCCCATTGTAACTTATTATCTAATGTAATACCTAAGAACACTGTAGAGTCTACTGTGTCAAGTTCCTCCCTATCTAGCATAATATTAGGTCCCATGTGCTGACATCCATGTGCATTCAATTCTATTGATTCAGCAGGTGTAGTCGCACAATTAGTTGTACAACTGGAACAGTAATTATTAGAGTTGGATAATGAGATAAGTTGTTTTAAATTTTCTCGACCAACTCTTGAAATTTCTTCATATTTTAAAATGTATTCATGAGTCTCATTCTGGTGTTCCATTATAGTTCTAGTGAGTTGAGCTTGTAGATTTGATATTTGAAAAGATATAAGTACCTACATAATATTATTATTCTTGCTTGTAAGTATTGAAAAGAACTACTCCCGCAGACAAACCGTACCCCAGACTCAGTGGCGGCGCTAGGCGTCGGCGACGTCGGCGACCGCCGACGGCCTCGCGCCTGAGGGGGCCTCGGAAAATAGTTTCGTAAGTTACCTTGTTTCGTTTCGCCAATCATCCTAGCCTAGGCAGCCGACTCCGAAATTCAGGAAAAAGCAAGTCTGAAGTGAAGTGAGTAGTAGGTACTTTACGGGTACCTATTCAGAATCGTGAGTCTTACAACACTATGAAATGAAATCGCCTGAATGAGCGTTTCAGACACACTGCCCGACACGATATCTGTAGGTACTTGGTGAAATTTTTGTTTTGTCATTCATTTATCCAAACATTATTTTATAATTTGGCTTACTTAATTTTAGCGTTTTTTTACCATGAAGTTAAAGGGGCCTCGCCCTGGATTTATAGGGCCTCGCGTACTTCATGTCGCCGACGTCCACATGTGGTCTAGCGCCGCCACTGCCCAGACTCAAAACAAGTTCTGGATCGCAAAGTTTTGTCTCGTAAGGGGATCGAACCCACAACACTTGTTGCAGTGCTAAGCGAAGAAGCGACATTATATTAGCGCATTCGTATAGCAAACAAAACGGAGATAGCACTTCATTTTATATTAAGTGCTAGCTGTTTCCCGCGATTTCACCCGCGTCCTGTGGGAACTACTTCGCGTACCCGGTTAATTTATAGCCTAAGTTACCTACTCCTTGGTACATCAGCTATCCGCCAGTTAACGTCCCGCCAAAATCGGTCCAACCGTTCCAGAGATTAGCGAGAACAAACAGACAGACAAAAATGGTAAAAAATGACATTCAGTTTAAGTATCGTGTATATATCTATATGCCTTGGGTAAAAAGCGGTTATTTTAATATTACAAACAGACACTAAAATTTTATTTATGTGTACCTATAGATAGAGTAGGTAGGTACACCCAGACTACAGAATAGCTTATACCCTGGCACAACTAAAGTCGCGCTCATCACACAAAACTAATGACCCAAATGGGAAACGAACCTACGTACTCCGGTAAAGCAGTCATGTTTACAACACTAACCTGTTCATATAAATAAACTAAAACATTTAAAGCTTAACTATAAGCAATAGATAACGCCACTTAAACTGATGGCTAGCAATTTAATTATTGGAATTGTGATTAGAGAATAACTAAATGTCTGGAAACCTCTACCGAACACTGCTGTTGCCGAAATCGACCGATACAAGTTTATTAATTAAACAATTGTAGGTTCTACTACTAAATGGTGAAATAAATCTTTACTGAAGCCCTTCAATGTATTAAATCCTCCGCAAATAAGTTTTGAGGTTTCTCCTACATTAAATTTGATTTACATGTTCATGTTTCACGGTATAGAGCGTCTATACCACGTTGGTATCTACATTAGCCCACCCCTGCCTATTCAGCTTAAGCAAAAATAAATCGTTTTTGTGCGTATCAATCTCTTCTAAATTATTCTGCATTGCTTGTGTAACTGAGTCAAATTATTTCCTAACAAAATAAGCCTGCAACATATGTTGCAGGCTTATTTTGTTAAGGCTCCAGTACACAATGGTCCATGATGGGCCACTGCAGGCCATCGCCGTTGTATACACACGCCTACACACCAAACTATGCTAAACCAGTATAAACTGATCACACAAATCGAGACCATGATAAACTGGTTTTGTTTAACTTTATGTGTAGCCGTGTGTACACGGGGTACGGCAATGGTCTGCAGTGGCCCATCATGGACTATTGTGTACACGGGGTGATGGTAAACAGTGGCGGGCAATTGTCAATCGTGGCGCGCAATCGGGATGTTGTCGGTTTTTTGGGCACACTTCAAAGGAATCGTGGCGTAGCGTGGTCTGTGGTGTTCACACAATGGCCCATTGTTTAGTTCGTCACCAACCGCAGACCGGGATAGTGCACTTTTTGTTTTATGTATATAGAAGGCAGTAAAAGAAACTGCATATGTATTGTATATGTATTATTTACAAAATAATTATTATACAGTTATGCTATGAATCAGTAATGGGGCAAAAATCTAAAAAAATAATTCTGTCTGTTTGTCTATTTGCACACACTAATCTCGGAAGTTACTGGACGGATTTGAATGGTATTTTTTTTATTATATTGCTATTAGGTCAGGCGACATATAGGCTAAAATTGATTTTGGAAAGTGGAACATCTGATGCAGAACCACAAAAACCCAGCGTAACTATAAGACATAAAAATTGCGGTGTGGCAAAAAACATTTCACATGTTGAGTATTTTTTGATAAGCAATAAAAATTTGAAGATCTCGAACATCTGATGTGGAAATTAAAGAGCCCAGCTACAATATAACATACCGGCTTGCCTTTTTGGCAAAACTTGTTCAGTCTGATGAGCATTATTTAATTGTTGACTTGTCGAAGATCTGAAACATCTGATGATGAACTATATGAATCCATCTGCACTATTCCATACAGACTTGACGGCTTAGCAGTAGTTGTCCAGTATGACAAGGATTTTCTGTTGAAAGATCAATATTTATAACTAATTATTCGATCAATCAAAGACCCGAGGAGGGACATAGGATAGTTTTTATCGCGATAACTTACATCCACGTGGGCGGAGCCACGGGCGACAGCTAATATATATATATATATATATATATTTATTTATTTATTTATTGTCTTATGCCTGTATCCCCGAAGGGGTAGGCAGAGGTGTAAATATTACACCCACATTTCGCCATGAATTTTTAGGTCCTACGTAATAGAGGGCGAGCCTATTGCCGTTACCGGGCACATCACCAGACACCGGGCTGCTACTGAGTATTCGGAAAAACCCAGTAACGCTTTTGCCCCATCTAGGAATCGAACCCGGGACCTCCGATCAGTAGTCACATACGCTATGCACTGGATCAAGGAGGCAGTATATAATATGTATAAATATACTAGATGAGCCCGCGGTTATACCCGCGTTATTTAAGTTTTTGTCCGCTCTCGTGGCTTAGAGCGTGATGTTATAATATATAGTCCGGGCCACGAGAACATAGACTTTTTGTAAACTAAGAATTTCTACTAAGTGACTTAGCGATAGTTCTGTCAAAAACAAATAATGTCAAATCCAATGAGCACAACGGTACATAGATACGTGTCATTGGAAACTAATATGACAATGGATCGGATTTTTATCGATATTATGCGCTGTTAACAGGATTTTTTAATGTTTTGAGGTACTGACGCCTAGAATGTCAACATTTGGCGTCAGTTTATTGAAATATTACATTCTTGGGCTTAACATGCATTTATCAGAGGATAAAATATATTTTTAGTTATCAAGAAGGGGTAAATGTAAAGTTCAATACATGTTTATAGGATCGCAACGCACTTCCTGCTGCCGGCATCTCGAAAAAGCGGGTGCAGAATAGCAGATGGCAGAAAATTATTTATAACTAGAAAAGACATTGCGTTTTCAGACTACCGTAACTGTTAATGGATTTTGTTTAAGTTCATTCTGACGATTTCATTCACAGACAACGTAAAATCTCTATGCCTAGAAATTTTTATGCAATGTACTAACTAGTTATCTGTAATATTATTCATTGTTGGTCGATAATTTAATATTTTAGGATAGGTATGCTACTTTGAGCAAATTATTTATTGTCTATGATTTAAAATAAATCCTGTCAATAATACAATAACATATAGGTATGTACTCTATCATTAACAAACATGGTACCTACTCTATTTTGACGTGACAACGTCTTATAAATTGGTTTGCCGGGTGACACTTCAAGAAACTGCGTTACGCTCCGCTCACGTTATGCGCTCACAATGAGAGCGAGTGAGAGGCACGCGTCCCGCCTAAGAGCGAGAGAGACAGACATAAAAAGTGAAAGGCACGCGTCTTTCATCCTTCTTCCTACTATACGAATGAATATTCACATTAAAATTATTTTACCACTCAAAGTCGTTGTCACGTAAAACTTTCGCCCGTATACCGACTTTACAGGCAACCAATTTTTTTTTCCTTAATTTACAGAATAGATTACGTCTAAAACGACAAAAAAACGGCAAATTTATGAACATTCGACCATTCAAACACAAAATCAAATATTTTTATTTCAGTAAAATTCAACAATATAAATTTAAAAACATAGTGGCATAATTAAAAAAAAAGTATAAAATCTAAAACACAACTGTTTGAAAAAAGGTTGTGAAGCTCTGAATGTTTGTTTACAAAAAGTCTATCTTCTCGTGGCACCAACTTTAGTCTATTAGATAGCCTCCCTCGATAAATGGGCTATCTAATAGAGAAAGATTTTTTTGAGATTAATCGCAAGATTAGATAGCCGTGGCCGCAATTACTTCCACGTCCATCGCAAGTGATTCGCCAGGCAGCAATGAATGAGTCATGCGCCGTTGTGTGAACACCAAGTGATCGTGGCGATGGCCTGCAGTGGCCCATCATTGGCCACTGCAGGCCATCGCCATTGCGTACGGTAATTGGCGATACATGTTCACACAATGGCGGGCGATGGCCTGCAGTGGCCCATCATGGACCATTGTGTACTGGGCCCTTTAGGAGGGCTTGAAGCTGGTGAAGGTGTGTTTTATCACTAACAAGCCATTTGTTTTGGGATAACCTTGATCTAACTCTACAGATAACTTTGATTTACACGTTCATGTTTCATGGTATAGACCACAGAGCAGATACTTTGTATCTGCTCTGTGATACCAACAGTCAACAGACTGCTATGCAGAGGATACCGGGTTCAAATCCAAAGCGCTCACCACTGGCTTGTCGGAGTTACGTGCATATTAAATTGTTAACTATCGCTTGCCCCGTGCCTCGGCGAGCACCCTAAGCCAGCAGTCATGAAAGTCTTTGACAACCATTACGAGAAGTCAGTACCTCTGAATAAACTGACACTAGTTTAACCATGGTATATCGCTATCCCTTGGGGTTGCGGAGGTCAGACAGGCAGTTGTCCCGTGAAAAGCTTTTATTCAGTAAAATCTAGTTAGACTAGATAACGGACCTCAGGTTGCAACTGGGATAACGCTAGGAGGATGATGACATGACAACGATAAGTTGCATTTCCACCAAGAGACATGAGGTATCTGAGCGTTGCAAGGAAGTGAAACGGTGCAAGAGTTTCCACTAGACATTTTTTGGGCCGCTGGGGGTGCAAGGATAGGTAGCGAGGCGAGCAGTGTGAAGCTGTACGTGCGGTTATAGGTCAAGCAAGACTCAGATGAACTAAAAAAAAATAAAAGCTTCTTTTTAGTTCATCTGAGGGTCAAGATAATAATTATACTGAAATGCGTGCTCTGCATAGATTGGAACGTAAACACGTTCCATTTCTCACTAAGTATGGTAAATAAGTTATAATTATAGACTTCTAAAACAATTTTGATTTTCAATTCATATTTTCAAATTTAATGTCAAAGTTCTTTTTCTGTCTGCGTCTATAGGAACGTCATTATAACCTCAAAGTCGTGAATAATATTGTATTCTAATATTTTCATTATTTACATTTACTGACTAAAATGTTAACCAGGTACTACTTTAAGATATTATTGAACTTATTTACTTATCATAATTATCTTATCATTAACTATATTTAGTTTTTAATATTTATAACAAAATGTAACTTTCAGGCTCAGATTCCGGAAAGATTTTCGGGTTATAGCTAGATGTTTGTCAGACAAACCATCGGACAACGATGGAAAAGCGCCAGAAATTAAAGAAAAGGTTCCCGAACCCCAGAAGAAGTCGTCAGAGGCCGCGACACAAAAGATCCAAGAACTTCTGAAGCTAATGATGGCTGAACCTAAGATTAAAGAGAGTGAATACAAAGAGAAGTTTACTACTGCACCAGATATACCCAGGAGACGGAAGCAGAAGGATGAAATTGAAGTCAAAACGGAAAAGATAGGTTTGTAAAGTTAATTAAGTATATTTATTTTTAACAAAAAATCTCTATGCATTCAATAATTCCATTTATTCCATTCAATAACAATACCTTATGAAAGGCAATTTATATTATTGAAAATAGAACTACTTACAAACCTGTGACCTCATGCTTCCTCTTTTTTAATTACTCTTTTCATACATCCTTGCCGGTTTCGCATGCTTCAGATCTTACTGATTTTCTATTGCCAAATTGTTTAATATGTTGCTATCAGGATAAAATAACCTCATGAGACTACAAACAACTACAAATCTTACTGATCACTGAAATTTTTGGCAACACTGGTTGATGAAATGTATAAATATTACAGAGGAAAGTATCACTAAAGCAGCTGGAGATGTGGCCCAGGCTATTGGTGGAGATGTGAAGCAGACTGAGGCAGAACTGCTGTCCAGAGTCCTCGGAAAAATTAACCAAACTTCCACTAGCCTCAGGTAATTACTGTCAAGGGCGTCGCCAGCCGATGGCCTAGGGGGGCGAGTTGGTATGGAAAATGGGAAAAATATGTTTTTTTTTTAATTTTAGTTTTTTTAGGGTTCCGTACCTCACAAGGTAAAAAAAGGAACCCTTATAAGATCACTTTCTTGTCCGTCTGTCTGTCCGTGTGTCACAACCGAACTCAGTCTGTCTCAGGAACGGTTGGACCTAGCAAATTGAAATTTATACCAGATACTGAAGTTGTTGGTTCCGATTATGTGTATAAAAATCAGGGTCCTGGGTTAACCCGATAAAAAGGTATGATCAAAATAAGATTTCTGCGAAAACATGTCTTAATTTTCAACTTTTTTTAATTTTCGGAATTTTTCCTTTACTTGTGCTGCAAGACCTTGGTTTTAACCAAAATTGACAATTCTAGGTCAACCGTAAGTACCCTATAGGTTTTGGGTCGAAAACTTATATGGTAGTTCCCGTTGAACTAGAATCACGAAATTTGGCCAAAAACAGGGTCTTACAGCACAAATAAAGGAAAAATTACAAAAAATTATAAAAGTGGAAAATTTAAGGCTGTCCCCATACATACATAGTAGACTCCATTTAAGATAATCCTCTAAGTTGTATGGGCGCTCATACAGATTTAGAGGACTAGCGTAATTAGCACCAACCTCAAATAAGGTTAAATGTGTACGGAACCCTCGGTGCGCGGGTCAGACTCGCACTTGCCCGAACTTTTTTATCTCTAGGGTGAGGCAGCTGCACCTTCCTGCCCACCTCGGCGACGCTCTTGATGACTGTATTGAAATTATTATTTATTATTATTTTCAAAGGAGAAAGTTTGCATTAATTTTAGTCCTCTGTTGCTGTGAGCTTCACACACATCAGCAATCATTCAACAGACATTAAGTACTCTCAAACCTAATTCTTCCAAAGACAATGATTCTTTGGACAATGAATATTGACATTAAAATACTTTCAAGACTATTATTCATACAGATAATACAGTGTTGTTAATGTGGGGTTGCTAGAGAGAGAAAGAACATATGTACATTTGGTACATGTGTTTCTCTTGTACTTTATATCTGATTAGTTTCTTCTGTAAATTTCTTGCGAAGTTGCTGGAAAATAAAGAGAGAAACGACTATCAAATTAATTTTCTTTCTCAAAGTAACATTATGACGTTAAAGTTTTCATAGCTACTATTTATTGTGCCTTATATAAATAGGTATATTTCATGATACCAGTAAAACTATTATGATAATGTGAACGAAATAGGAGGTATAAATATTATTGTTTAGTGTCATGTCCAACTCAGTGCTAAGATAGATATGTTTACGCATTTAAATAGGTCATAAGCCAGATTCATAAATGAATCGTCATGAAGAGGAAAATCTAATATTTTAAGACTTAGTTTTGCGCTACATTGAAGTTGTTAAATGTAGGCCGATTAATAGTGTACTAAAAAAGTTCTAGAAAGAGATAAAAATACCAAGTTGTAATGCTATCTCTTTCGCACGTTACGTCATAATTATTTGAAAGCTTTCGAGGAAGACTCATAGTCCATGTGTCTAAATGATGTAGGTACGTAAAGTAACATTGAGTAGTTTGTAGCAAATAAGTGCCTTTTATTGAAAATGTGATATTCCTAGTAATAAATTGTAATTTGTATGATTTGATGAAAATTCGTATAATGTACAGTATGATTATTTCGATTTTTGAATAGGTTTACTATGTTAACCGTATTTTTTTTTGTTTAGTTTGTAAGAATACATATTTGGAGATAACACCCGTCCGACAAATAAAAATGTCTTATAAAAGAAAGTAATGTGGTTTCTGTTATTTGCCTGTTAAATACCCAGAAAACAAACTTGCAGCAAGTTTAAATCAAACTTCCTAATTTCACTGTGACAAAATTGCATGAAGTTCCAAAGGATTTGGATGACGACGAACACAGGTCAAATTTGCAGCAAGTTTAAATCAAACTTCCTAGTTTCACTGTGACAAACTTGCATGAAGTTTGTTTTCCGAAGGATTTGGATGACAACGAGCACAGGTTGGTGGTCCGACAACAGCTGGTCGTCGAGCACCTCCTGCTGTATCTAGGAGGTCCACCGATCACCAACCTGTGCTCGCCGTCATCTTATTCCTTTGAAAAACTAAGTTAGTTTTTGCAAGTTTGTCACCGTGAAACTAGCAAGTTTGATTTAAACTTGCCGCAAGTTTGGCAAGTTTACATTGTTATCTGGGTAAGCAACTAATCCTAAAATAGACAGCCTATACAATGGTAACTAAACAACTTGTGACGTCGTGAGGACACCGCCTCCCGGCTGCCTGCATGTTCCGCCCCCACCGCACCGCGAGCTCCTATAAAAGCGGACGCGTTGGCTGCAAGCCCTTTTTCTGGCGGCTGCGAGACGAGCTAAGTCAACCAACTATCCTGGACCACCGACAGCAGGAATCTCAACAAAAACCCAACCCCTCGCCGAACTACGCGACCCTGTGTAAATTTTCTTTAATATCATATAAATAGTAAATTTTTTCATTAAGGTAACGCTTGCTATATGATGTCTAAAATTAATTGGCAATTAAATCAATTTTTATTGTAACATTTAACCACGTTTCTCATTTAAACACACCCTAGTAGGGATAACGTAACAGTAGACACCAGAAAGGCCTTTTTTACGTTACAAACTGATAATAATGAATACCATTGTATTATTAATACATTAGTAGCTACTAAATATTATTATTCTTGTAAGTAATGAAAAGACCTACTCCCGCAGACCCACCATTCCCCAGACTCAAAACAAGTTCTGGATCATAAAGTGTTGTCTCGAGTGGGGATCGAACCCACCACACTGGACGCAGTGCTAGGCGACGAGGCGACATTATATTAGCGCATTCACATAGCAAACAGAACGGAGAGAGCACTTCATTTTATCTTAAGTACCAGCTGTTTCCCGCTGTTTCGCCCGCGCCGCGTCCTGAGGTGACTACTTCGCGTGCCTAAGTTACTCCTTGGTACATCAGCTATCCGCCAGTGAATGTCCCTTCAAAATCGGTCCAGCCGTTCCAGAGATTAGCGAGAATAAACAGACATACAAAAATTGTAAAAAAATATTTCAGTATATGTATTGTGTACCTATTAGTGTATTACCAGTGGCGGCGCTAGACCACATGTGGACGTCGGCGACATCAATCAAAATCAAGTTCGCGAGGCTCATTGACATATATTCTTTAGTAGGTACCTACTTAGATATCGATGGCGAGGCCCCTTTTACATCGTAGTAAAAAAACCGTTAAATTAAGTGAGCCAAATTATAAAATAATGTATGAATAAATAAACGACAATCCCAACATTTTCACCCAGCACAGATATCGTGTCGATAAAGTTTCATTTCACAGAGTTGCCAGACAAACGATTCTGAATCGGTTGGTACCCTTAAGTACTACTCACTTTTGTCACGCAGGTTTTCGAAAATAATAAAGTCTATATCATCTGCTTAGCTCTTGCCCGCATTATTCGGGGTTGGCTACATGATTGGCAAAACGAAATAAGTACCTATGTAACTTGTAAAACTTTTATGCGAGGCCCCCTGAGGCGCGAGGCCGTCGGCGGTCGCCGACGCCGACGCCTAGCGCCGCCACTGTGTTTCCATATGCCTTTGGTAAAAAGCGATTATTTTAATACATATTACAAACAGACACTACAATTTTATTTATGTGTATAGAAAGGTTACACCCAGACTCCAGAATAGCTTATACCCTGACAATCGCGCTCATCACACAAAACTAATGACCCGAATGGGAAACGAACCCCACGTACCTACTCCGGTAAAGCAGTCATGTTTAGGTACTACACTAACCTGTTCATATAAATAAACAAAAACATTTAAAGCGTAACTTTACGAAATAGATAACGCCACTTAAACTGATTGCTAGCAATTTAATTATTGGAATTGTGATTAGAGAATAACTAAATGACTGGAAACCTCTACCGAACACTGCTGTTGCTGAAATCGACCGATACAAGTTTATTAAATATACAATTGTAGGTTCTACTACTAAATGGTGAATTATATCTGTATTGAAACCCTTCAATGTATTAATTTTATTTTATTTATTTATAGACTCACGCCTGTATCCCCGAAGGGGTAGGCAGAGGTGTAATATTAAATCCTCTGCAAATACATTTTGAGGTTTCTCCTACATTGAATTTGATTTACATGTTCATGTTTCACTGTATATAGCGTCTATACCAGCGGTCGGCTAAACGCAGCCCGCGGGCTGCATGCGGCCCGCGAGGGTCCTACTTCCTGCAGCGGCCTTGGTCGTGGCAGGGTAGAAGGTGCTAAGAATCCCCGGGCTACGGACAACTCCTAATACCAATTGACCCTGGCTACATACAATGGACGTAATTTGCCGTGTGGTTGACGGCATAGAATACAAGTGTCACCACCCCCTATCTTCCCGTGGGTGTCGTAAGAGGCGACTAAGGGATAACACGATGCAAATACCATCTTTGCGTAGAGACGGAAAACTCGACATCAAACCCTATACGACTGCCTCGTTGGTCTCGCGGCATAAATGTGCGCGTGGGATCGGGAGGTCCCGGGTTCGATTCCTGGGTCGGGCAGTGTTATTGGGTTTTTCTGTCACGAAATTCTCAGTAGCAGCACGGAGTCTGGAAATGTGCCCGGTACGGCAATAGGCTCGCCCCTTATTAACTACGTGGGACTAAAGTACATCTGGCAAAAAGTGGGTGTAGAAAGTAGAAATACACCTCTGCCTACCCCTTCGGGAATAAAAGGCGTGACGTTATGTATGAATGTAATTTACGGCTTGAAGAAAGCCTTCACATTCTTAAGGTAGAATTAGACCAGATACGAACTCAAGATAGACCCAGGAAATGCCAAATGTATTGGGTCTATCAGAAGTCCGAAGAGAAGGGGAGGACACGATAACCTTTGCACCAGGCCATCTCTTCTTTTTCAGGGAGGGAGCCCAGCGATCCCAAGTGGCGTAGGGTTTCTCGTTAACAAAGCCCTTCGTGAAAACGTGACAGATCTGTAGCGTCTCGAGATGGATAGCATACCTTGTACTGAACCTAACCGAGATATACTCTCTTATGGGGGTACAGGTAGGTGTATGTGCTGACATCAAGTCGGTAGCTTAATGTAGATACCAACAGTCAACAGACAACTGAGCGTTGCAAGGAAGTGAAATGATGCGAGAGTTTCTACTAGACATGTGTTGGACCGCTGGGGGTGCAAGGATGGGTAGCGAGGCGAGCAGTGTGAAGCTGTACGTAGATGTGCTCTTAGCCTCTTATAGGTCAAGACTCAGATGAACTTAAAATAACGTCTTTTTAGTTCATGTGAGGGTCAAGATAATATACTGAAATGCTCAGCATAGATTGGAACGTAAACACGTTCCATTTCTCATTAAGGATGGTAAATAAGTTATCATAAAAATATTATGATTTTCAAATGTCAAAAATCTTTTTCTATCTGCGTCTATAGGAACGTTATTATAACCTCAAAGTCGTGTTTGTAAATTAATATTGGATTCTAAATCTAATATTTTCATTATTTACATTTACTGACTAAAATGTTAACCAGGTACTACTTTACGATATTATTGAACTTATTTACTTATCACAATTATCTATATTTAGTTTTTACTATTTATAACAAAATGTAACTTGCAGGCTCAGATTCCGGAAAGATTTTCGGGTTATAGCTAGATGTTTGTCAGACAAACCATCGGACAACGATGGAAAAACACCAGAAACCAAAGAAAAGGTTCCCGAACCCCAGAAGTCTTCAGAAGCCGCGACACAAAAGATCCAAGAACTTCTGAAGCTAATGATGGCTGAACCCAAGATTAAAGAGAGTGAATACAAAGAGAAGTTTACTACTGCACCAGATATACCCAGGAGACGGAAGCAGAAGGATGAAATTGAAGTCAAAACAGAAAAGATAGGTTTGTAAAGTAAATTATACATATTTTTAACAAAAAATCTCTATGCATTAATTCCATTTATACCATGCAATAACAATACCTTATGACAGACAATTTATATTACTGAAAATAGAACTACTTACAAACCTGTGACCTCATGCTTCCTCTTTTTTAATTACTCTTTTCATACATGCTTGCTGGTTTCGCATGCTTCGAACCTTACTGATTTTCTATTGCCAAATTGTTTAATATGTTGCTATTAGGATAAAATAACCTCATGAGACTACAAACAGTTGTCTTACTGATCACTGAAAATTTTGCCAACACTGATTGAGGAAATGTATAAATATTACAGAGGAAAGTATCACCAAAGCAGCTGGAGATGTGGCCCAGGCTATTGGTGGAGATGTGAAGCAGACTGAGGCAGAACTGCTGTCCAGAGTACTCGGAAAAATTAACCAAACATCCACTAGCCTCAGGTAATTACTGTCAAGGGCTTCGCCAGCCGATGGCCTAGGGGGGCAAGTTGGTATGAGAAAAATATATTTATTTTTTAATTTTAGCTTTTTTTAATCTCTAGGGGGAGGCAGCTGCCCCTTCCTGCCCTCCTTGGTGACACTCTTGATGTCTGTACTGAAATTTTTATTTAATATTCTTTTCAAAGGCGAAAGTTTGCATTTATTTTCGTCCTGTGTTGCTGGGAACTTCACACACATCAGCATTCAATCAACAGACATTAAGTACTCTCAAACCTAATTCTTCCAAAGACACAAATGATTCTTTGGTGTGTCCCTGGATAAAATATTCCTTCAATAGGTTCAAATCACCCAAAACAAAACATTCCCAATGGATATTGGATCCGCAACTGTTCACAGGCATAAAAAATAATTCAGGCTATCACAGGAAAAAGGGCCATGCATTATTGACCTTATAGCACAGAATAAACAGTACGAGCAAAGTGCAATTCAGCTCGCATAAGCACTCAGTGCCTAATGCGATATTCACCTAACCGTTGCCGCTCTTTTCTAACATATAACGCTGTCGCTGTCTGGCGCGGAGTGACGCGCTAGCTGTCGCGCTAGGGTTGTCGACTTGCCGCTGCTACTATAATATTTATTTATCGTCTATCTACCTACTTGACCACATACCTAATAATAAATAATCATCGTATAAGTATCCTATCCAACTATTTGAGCTCGTAGAACAAAAACCACAAAAAATCTGGTTGTTTACATTTTCACTATACTAATTCTTAGTTATTTTATTTCCTAAACGCGTGGACCGATTTATATGATTCAAACAGATAAAATGGTTTTTGAACTAGATCTTTAATTTGACACCATAATCGTTAGGATATCTCAACAAACAAAAAATCTAATTTTCAAGTTGCTCTCGTAAAATAAATAAAATCAAATTTTCAAGTCGACAACCCTTGCGCGTCGCGTCGGACGCGGGCTTGGAAGCCACGCGAAAGTGTAGGCACTTATCGCTGTAGGTACGGCCGAGTGAAGGAGGCCTGCTTATAGTAAGTAAGAGTGGTTGGAGGAATCTTACTGGGAGATAATTCAACCTAATCCACTATGGGGGCATTCAGTTTTGGCCTTACCAAATTTTATTTAACAGGACCTAAAAAGACTTGGTTCACTAATATAATAATGCTTCTTTTTTATCCAATGTTTCAACTGACTTTTCATGGTCATTGGATGGTTGGACATGGCTTTGAATGGACGAGAATGACTTATATGCATATTCTATAATTCCAGTGATCTCCTCATAGGCATGAAGGTAGACCGCTCCAAAGAGAGTGATGGCCCTAAGAGAGAGAGCAGAGGCCAGCAAGTGAAACACCTCGTCAGTAAGAACAAAGATGCGCAACAGACTCGGTATACTCAGAGGAAGGCCAGACAACCAGCGGCCTCAGGAGAACAGGCCCTAGATGGAGAACGTCCAAGAAGAGAAAGGAGGTAAATGTACAAATAAATTTGACTGGTTTTAGGCAATGGTGAACTATTCAGATTCTGAAGAAATAATAGTTTAAGTTTGGGTACTTTCCAGCTTAATGAAACCTTAATATTCTAATATCTGCCTCCGTGGTCCAGTGAATAGCGTATGCGACTGCTGACCGGAGGACCCGGGTCGGGCAAAAGTGTTACTGGGTTTTCCGAATTCTCAGTAGCAGCACGGAGTCTGGTGTTGTGCCTGATAACGGCAATAGGCTCGCCCCCTATTACGTAGGACCTTAAAATTTATGGCGAAATGTTGGTGTAATATTACACGTCTGCCTACCCCTTCGGGGATACAGGCGTGAGTCTATTAATATAAAAAATCTTAATAATAATCATATCCTAATAAACAGGGTACCATCGCAAGAGCTACTGTTCTGAGTTGCCACACTTTAGTTTTTTTATTGTTTTCTTGTAGGTACTGTTTTTGTTTTTATTGTGATTTTTATTTGTGTGCGTGTTGAGAATAAAATATTTTTTTCTTTCTTTTCTTATTTGAATAATCATTTTTGTGTTGGAGAGCCCATTTATTGAGGAAGGCTATAGTCTATAATAATTATAACATCACACTATGAGCCATTGGTGTAGAGCAGTACTACAAATTAAATTTAAAATTGCACAACAAATTCTATATCTTTTCAATGTTAAATAAATATAATATTTATGTTCTCCACAGTGCCCCAGAGAAGACAGGTACAATAACTACAATAAACATATTCAGTGGTGAACCGTTGGGCATTTTCAAGACTAATGAGAAGAACTACGGCACTAAGTTAGACATGTGGGAGAACTTGAAGCAGCGTGAACTAACACTGGCCACTTCCCAGCCGCCCGCCAACTACTTCCAGAAGATGATTCTGTGGACCGAGCAGGGCAAGGTGTGGAAGTTCCCTATTGATAATGAACAGGGTATGTATGACACATTTCTTCTATCAATATCTTCTTGTTTGTGCTTGTAGTGCAATTTCGTGTCGTTTGTAATTTTTGACCTGGTTTCCAGCTTATTGAGAGGTAGATATTAATTAATTGATGGCTTATTACAGCGTTATAGCCATAGATATATTAATTATAGTAGATATGCCCTCTAGACGAAAATGTATCGGAAACCTGTGTCGCCAGTTTGCCCCTACCACACGGCTACTACTACACATACACTTTAGTAAAATCAATAGAAACGCAGTCGCGCACACACTCGTATTTTTTAAATCAGAACGTGCAAAAAAATCAATTATAGACTTTAGCCTGTCAAACATAGCGTTTATTTACCATGCGCCGTCAAACTTACTCACACAAGAACATTTAACGCTATCACGTTAGTAGATCTGCACAAGCACATCATTAAATCGCTCACGCGTCGACCGGCCGCTTCGAATAGCAGTGGCCGGTCTACGCGATGTATTCATTGGCTAGTCGCACGCGACGTTTGCAGTGAACGAAATACATTGCGCAATCGCCTACGTAGTACTAGATGGTACCCACGTATTGCCAGCAATGTATTTTTTTTTATTTGCTTGCGATAGTATCATTTTTGTCTACAAACTACATAATACTATTGTAATAACTACAATTATTACAAATATAATTTGTATTTTAAGGTTTTTGGACTTACCGGTGAAAAGAAATCCCTTCTTGCGCGAGATGGCATATTTTTTTTTTTCTCGGAGCTTCGTACGCTGTCGCAATATGAGCGCGATTGTTGGCCGGTCAAACAAATTTTGTCGAAATATGAGCGTTTTCTCACACGCCCGGTGCACCTGCCGCGCCCACAAGGCCATTCTACTACTTTTAACTGTTCTGTGGTTATAGCAGTCAACCAATCAATAAGTAGTTAAGGGGAATGCTGACAAGATAATGACTTTGGTAACACGTAGTTAAAGTGCTGGTGACATAGACCTCCCCCAAGGCTCTCCACATAGACTAATCATCCATCCATCCGTTTTCCGCGATGCCAATAAAATCGTCGGTTCACCTTGCGTACACCCGTGTGGTGACAGATTAAGAATACGGAATGTCACCACCCCATATTATCCCATGGTTGCCGTCACAGCAGCCAGAGGGAGCATATTATACAGAGAACAGTACTGTAACAGAAGGAAAACTTGAAACAAACCCTATACCAACCCGTTTGGCCAGGGTGGTATAGTAGGCCAATTCATTGTTTCAAAGGAGAGGTCTAGTCCAGCAGTGGACTGTAAGGGGCTGATGATGATGATGATGACACCTTGCTGGATGCCTACGACGTACGGTGCGACCGTCACTCTAAAAACACATATCAAATTCGTTAGGAAGGACCTAACGGTTGTCGGATGACAATTTGATATGTACCCATGCATGTTAGTAAATCAGTGACGTATTTTCCAGGTCTAGAATCAGAAAAAGATGTCCACTTTTCCGAGCACGTTTTTCTTGACGCTCACCTCGAGGGCTGGTGTCCTAAGAAGGGTCCCATCAGGCATTTTATGGAGCTGGTGTGTGTAGGTCTTTCTAAGAACGCCTTCTACACCATTGAGGAAAAGAAAGAACACATAATGTGGTACAAAGAATATTTCGAATCGAAGAAGAATTTACTCACTGAAGTTGGAGCTTGGGATGTGAAAACAGCGAGTGCTGAAGCAACGCAAAGTTAATTAGTTGTTTAGTATTTATTTGGAATATAATGTTAGCGTTACCATTTAAACTGACTTTTATTTTTTGTATTTCCTGAGAAGAGCATTTCCTACAGATATTTTTTAATTACGGACGCAAAAAATATCTAGTTTGTGTATCAGATAAAATTGTATCTTGTGCGCTAAACCCACAACGATTAACTCGCTAAATGGCGGGCTTTATGCCACGACATACGCGGCCATTCATGCAGACGAATTTTGTTCGTTGCCATATTGTAAATCCGGTCGTAAATTAGTAACGAAATGGTACTAAATCACTATACATTGTATATTTGCCAAGTTCACAACTATGTGCCGTCGTCGTCGACTTCAGTGTGTCAACGCCATAATCACTCCTCCATACTTTTTTCCACCTTTTGCCATATTTTGAGTAGGTAGTCTTCACAGATGAGAGAATTAGTCTCAGATAGAGCGCATTCGTCCAACTAAGTGTGGCACGTTGACAGCTATGTGTGCGTGACCTTTGGCGACTGGCACTGTACGGACACGCGCGTCTATGTGTGTGTAAAGTTGCCAGATTATGAATAATCTCCCAGTATTTTGCATATAGTTATGTAATATTCTTATATTCATTTGCGGTTTTGAAGAATTTACCATGGATTTAATTAATGCTTTTATAAATACATTTCTTAAATGTAGGTACCGAGTTATGTTTTAATGCGAATACAAACTCGTCTCAGTGCGCTACGACTCGTAGCGCACTGAGACGAGTTTGTATTCGCTTTTCAATTTTGTATTTGCTTTTGTGGCCGCACGCAACTGTGCCGTGCGCTCCATCTGATACTAATTCTCTCATCTATGGTAGTCTTACTAGCTTCACAATCTTAGGCGGTATTGATTAAGTGTTCAGGACTCAGTAATAGAATAGAAATGAGTCGGGAATAGCACTGATATACCAATCCATGATGATAGTTTGTCAGCTAGGGGCGGAGCTAGAGAGAAGCTAAGGGTCTTCCTAGTCACATATCGAAGACTTGTCCAAGCCCCCTAAAATGTTTTCTTCCAAAGACAAATTTAATGTCTTGTATCTCCATTCATAAAACTTTTCTTCTGCTTGTAAAATCTTTCCCAAATCCTATATGAACGGACTATTGAAGGTAAAGGTAATGATATAAAATAAAACACTAGTATAATTTTACTTCACTTTATTGCACCTATGGAAGTACACTTCGTTGCATGTTCGTTGTCGGGTCGCTCACGGCCCGCGAGTTAGTTTACATTCATACAAAAGTCTCACGACTCGCTTGCCATTACATCGGACATCAAAGTCATAGACTCAAACTATGGTTCGAATATTTAGAAAAGAGAACAAATGTTTTGTTTCTTACCCTACTTCTAAGAGAGCGTCGAGACTACAAAATGTATATTATACACAATAACAATTACCTTTACAATATCGTGTCCATACACAATTCGTTTTATTTTAGTACAAAAAACCTACCCAATCGTTGTGTAAAAACAAGGAACTCGTTATATCTAAGTACATACTCTTACGTTTAACTTCGTATACTTTAAAAGCCTCCAAAAACGTTCCAAAATAAAGAAAAGAAAAATGTACAAAATAAATGTACTTAAAAATCACTTAATTTTGTACAACACTTTAATACACATTTAGAATGTGACGGATTACAAACAGATAAATGAAAATTTCATATTTTTGGATGTCAAATCAACTTTAGCTTCTAACATTTGTAAAGACAAATTAAAACTTACTTGTTAATGATTAAAGAGAATACTTAATCACTTAACTAAGCTAACTGTTTCGATACTTTAACAATAAGTTACAAAAAGAGCTGAGTATTGATATTACAGGAATGTTGCCATACAAATCCGACTTGCTATATTACTTAGAAATATATTACGTACCTACATACATTGTATTGTTCGGAAAATTTCATACAAGTTGATGCTGACGACATACAAATCTATTAGTTCATGTTTTAAAGTAAGTGAAATGAATGTATACCACATTTTAGCACCTTCTCATTGATACTAAAACAAGTAAATCATAAGAGACAAAGAATGTGCGTAGTTTGGGAATGTGTTTATTCTAAAATGTACCTTATACGCTAATCAATAGAAAACAAAACAGAACAATCACAACAAGGAGTATAGAGACAGCGGAAGACAGCAAGCAAGTAACAAGTTACCAACGAAATATATTTAGCACTTAGTAACAATTATACAGACGTCGGAAAACTTTATTTTAAAAATATTTGACGCTCGGATGCTATACTGTTTTATAAAATATATTGATAAAATAGGGGGCGCCACTTGCAAGTTGGATATTTACTATTTGTGGACGTAATCTAAGTTAGCACAGCAACGGATATCATAGATCCAACAGGTTCCCATTGATGCGATCAACTAGCCCTGGTTGTTGTACAGAGAGGTTATTACGAATTTAGTCGAAGGATCTGACTTAGAAGCGGGCTGAGTGCTGCGAATGTCAATCGAATCGAGACAAAACGTCAGCTACTTAAACCCGCAGTATGTCCACAGAATTCTAACTATAATTTCGTCGTATTATTCTCTGTGCCAAGTCTGAATATTATTTTTTCGTACATAGGTATTGAAAATTGGCATTGGCAGGTACTATATTTCAAGATATTTAATGCAAGTGTGCCTCAAAGTAAGTTCGGATTAATCCGTACTTATTTCAATTACTTATATGTAAGTTGTTTGGTCAGGACAAAGATATGGAATTAGTGTTTTGATATGGACCGAAAAGTTAAGTTAGGTACACGAAAATTAGATTAAAATTTGTATTACTTTGCAACGAAACAATTACGATATATAGATAAAAACCTCTTGGCAAGATTACATGGAGAATATTATATTAAGTAAATTAAAATATCTAATGTCTTTTTTCGTTTCAATTTCGTTACTTATTAATTTATGATATGAAGAGAAATATTGTTAAATACAGGTCTGGTTATTATAGGTATACTATTTAGATTGTATGTAAATGCGAGTGGTTTTACTACAAGGTATATGTAGCAGAAATTAATAAGATAACGCATGGGTCCTTTTTTGCTTTTGAACAAGGTGATTTGGAGGTTATTTTACGTGTGGCTAACTCTAGTGTCGGTGTTTATAGACCTGCTGTAAATAATTATTGTACAACTGGAATGATATAGTTAACATAAAACAGGGGGCTTCAGTTATCTAAATACAATTGTAGAATGAGAACGACCGAATGACACAGACTGACATATATTTTGTGTTTTTTAATTCTATATTTTGTTCACATTATAATAGCAAAGTGGTGACCAAAAATGTTTACCTACTGTTTCTGACCCGGTGGCTTTTCATAGCTCAAACAACGTCATCAATATTCGGTCCAGGTATTTTCTTGAGATTTTAGATATATATTTGAAAGCTCCACAATCTCGAAATCCATGGATGGATCGATTATTGAAACCGGTTGTAATGGGGATCACTACGGTTAACTCCGGTCCTCAATTCAGTCGGTATATTTTTTATGTATTAATATTATTTTCGTTAGATGTATGTTTTTATTTTGAACCGCAAATACATGTGTAATTTTGGCCAACATTCGCTATTTTGAGACCCAAAATACAACAGGTTTATAATTAAAATAAACTATTACAGTATCATTATGTATGTGTGTGATGTGTATGTGTATAGCCCCCTCTACTTGTACGTATTGTCAGTACAGACATCGCAATTGACTTCGCTCAGTGGACGGCTGGGTTGTGATGTGTCGCCCCGCACCTTACATCACCTGCAAATTACAAACATTTATATACTATACATTTAAGAAAGAAAATAGGTAGCGCACCAGCTCCGACTTTTTGGAGTTATGTGCGTATTGAATTGATAATTATCGCTTGTCCCGTGCCTCGGAGAGCACGTTAAGCCGTCGGTCCCGGTTGTCATGAAGATCTTTGACAGTCGTTACAGGGAGTCAGTACCTTCTAAATAAACTGACACTAGTCTAAACCATGGAATATCACTATCCCTTCAGGTTGCGAAGATCAGACAGGCAGTCGCTCCGTGGAAAAGCTAATATTCAGCCAAATCCGGTAAGACTAGACAGCGCTAAGAGGATGATGATGACATTTAAGAAAGAAAATAATGTAATATTTTTTATTAATAAAGGCCAGGGAAAAGGAAGAGAACTGGTTTAAGGATGAATAAAAAAGCCGACTGCGGTACCCTAGTGGAGGGACTGAAATATTGTTACGCAGAATGTTCACGACCCAAGCCGCACACCAAGACATATCAAAGTTAAATCCTTAATGAAATTTCAAGTATCGCTTGTTAAGCGGCGAAGAAAAACATCGTCAGGCAACCTGCCCTTAGCCAGCATGGTGGATTATTGCCTAACCCTTGTCACTATGAAAAGAAGCCTGTGCGTAGTAGTGGCACAGATTTTTAAGAGCGTTTGTTCGTGATTTTGAAGGGCAGAATGATGCCCTTCTAATAGTTGACGCCGTTCAAAGAATGTGATTGTGAATCTTGGAACAGTATTAATTGTACCGTGTAGTACAAATTGTTGAGTACGTTAGTGACGCAAGTTAGCCGACCTAAGTTGTCGTCGGCGACCAAATCAATCCTAGTGCTTGTCTAGACACCACGGTGCAGTGGTGCTATTGATCGTGTCACCGTGGTATCCTAATAAAATAGGGTTCTTTTTCGTGTGAGTGTGTGTCCATTTCTGGTGTAGTAGTTTATAACCCGCCTGCGGGCCTTCAACATGGCTACCCCGTTAGGCAACAGGGCCACTTATACCATGCGTCTGTCATTCTGGAAGTTATACCTACAGTATCTGGGAGGCCTCGAAGGCGGTGCCGGGCAGCAGTACGATGTATGTGTGAGGTGTGAGGTGAGTTATACCTGCAGTATCTGGGAGGCCTCGAAGGCGGTGCCGGGCAGCAGTACGATGTATGTGTGAGGTGTGAGGTGAGTTATACCTGCAGTATCTGGGAGGCCTCGAAGGAGAGGGCCGGGCAGCAGTACGATGTATGTGTGAGGTGTGAGGTGAGTTATACCTGCAGTATCTGGGGGGCCTCGAAGGCGGTGCCGGGCAGCAGTACGATGTATGTGTGAGGTGAGTTATACCTGCAGTATCTGGGAGGCCTCGAAGGAGGGGGCCGGGCAGCAGTACGATGTATGTGTGAGGTGTGAGGTGAGTTATACCTGCAGTATCTGGGAGGTCTCGAAGGCGGTGCCGGGCAGCAGTACGATGTATGTGTGAGGTGTGAGGTGAGTTATACCTGCAGTATCTGGGAGGCCTCGAAGGCGGTGCCGGACAGCAGTACGATGTATGTGTGATGTGTGAGGTGAGTTATACCTGCAGTATCTGGGAGGTCTCGAAGGCGGTGCCGGGCAGCAGTACGATGTATGTGTGAGGTGTGAGGTGAGTTATACCTGCAGTATCTGGGAGGCCTCGAAGGCGGTGCCGGGCAGCAGTACGATGTATGTGTGAGGTGTGAGGTGAGTTATACCTGCAGTATCTGGGAGGTCTCGAAGGCGGTGCCGGGCAGCAGTACGATGTATGTGTGAGGTGTGAGGTGAGTTATACCTGCAGTATCTGGGAGGCCTCGAAGGCGGTGCCGGACAGCAGTACGATGTATGTGTGATGTGTGAGGTGAGTTATACCTGCAGTATCTGGGAGGCCTCGAAGGCGGTGCCGGGCAGCAGTACGATGTATGTGTGAGGTGTGAGGTGAGTTATACCTGCAGTATCTGGGAGGTCTCGAAGGCGGTGCCGGGCAGCAGTACGATGTATGTGTGAGGTGAGTTATACCTGCAGTATCTGGGAGGCCTCGAAGGCGGTGCCGGGCAGCAGTACGATGTATGTGTGAGGTGTGAGGTGAGTTATACCTGCAGTATCTGGGAGGCCTCGAAGGCGGTGCCGGGCAGCAGTACGATGTATGTGTGAGGTGAGTTATACCTGCAGTATCTGGGAGGCCTCGAAGGCGGTGCCGGGCAGCAGTACGATGTATGTGTGAGGTGTGAGGTGAGTTATACCTGCAGTATCTGGGAGGCCTCGAAGGCGGTGCCGGGTAGCAGTACGATGTATGTGTGAGGTGTGAGGTGAGTTATACCTGCAGTATCTGGGAGGTCTCGAAGGCGGTGCCGGGCAGCAGTACGATGTATGTGTGAGGTGAGTTATACCTGCAGTATCTGGGAGGCCTCGAAGGCGGTGCCGGGCAGCAGTACGATGTATGTGTGAGGTGTGAGGTGAGTTATACCTGCAGTATCTAGGAGGTCTCGAAGGCGGTGCCGGGCAGCAGTACGATGTATGTGTGAGGTGTGAGATGAGTTATACCTGCAGTATCTGGGAGGCCTCGAAGGCGGTGCCGGGCAGCAGTATGATGTATGTGTGAGGTGTGAGGTGAGTTATACCTGCAGTATCTGGGAGGCCTCGAAGGCGGTGCCGGGCAGCAGTACGATGTATGTGTGAGGTGTGAGGTGAGTTATACCTGCAGTATCTGGGAGGCCTCGAAGGCGGTGCCGGGCAGCAGTATGATGTATGTGTGAGGTGTGAGGTGAGTTATACCTGCAGTATCTGGGAGGTCTCGAAGGCGGTGCCGGGCAGCAGTACGATGTATGTGTGAGGTGTGAGGTGAGTTATACCTGCAGTATCTGGGAGGCCTCGAAGGCGGTGCCGGGCAGCAGTACGATGTATGTGTGAGGTGTGAGGTGAGTTATACCTGCAGTATCTGGGAGGTCTCGAAGGCGGTGCCGGGCAGCAGTACGATGTATGTGTGAGGTGTGAGGTGAGTTATACCTGCAGTATCTGGGAGGCCTCGAAGGCGGTGCCGGGCAGCAGTACGATGGGCGCGGCGACACGTCCCGCCTCCACACACACCATGTTTGGGAACTCGTCGTCGCCGAAGTCAGGGATCTCTTTAGCGTACTCCGACCACGGGTTCCAG
Organism: Euclidia mi; assembly: GCA_944739405.2. NCBI lineage: Eukaryota > Metazoa > Arthropoda > Insecta > Lepidoptera > Erebidae > Euclidia > Euclidia mi. Next base: position 4,248,585 of record OX123189.2, read on the forward strand.
ATCACTGTAAAACATACGACGTTTAGATCAATACAATTTTATTATTAAGATGAAATACGGTAATAGCTTAGTGGCGTGACCAGTACCGAAATGGGGAAAAAGACCAGGATTTTATTTTGTGAGGGAGGTGCTCGTTTTAGTTGAGGGGCTTTGAATTGGGTGAAGGAAGGTTTAATAGAAGAAAAGCCTAAAAATATTTTTTCTTTATAAGAAAGCAAATGAATTTGAGAAGGGCTTGAATCTTTGCTTCCTTATCTAAAAAAATGGGAATAGTTGTAAAATAACTTTTACAAAGATCACGAATGATAAGCAAAGACGGAGTGGGGCTCACTCGCGTCCATCGCTGTTTGAGTGGGACACTTGAGAGCACGGAGTACGATCTAAACTTGTACCCTAATGCCGCACAATGTACTACAAGTATGTGTAAGTTTGTTATAAGAATTTCTGCGGACCACGGGCTCCAAGACGAAGCTCTTGGATGCCAACCGGGCACTCTATGTTTACGATGTTAGCGTTGACTGCACGTTGATATGCCGTTGCGGTTTATGCTACTACCATTCTTGTTCACCTGCCTGTCGCTTCAGCTGTTGCCTGTCATCCAACAATCGCCCACCCCGCCTTCTCCTTCATATCCAACCTAACAAAGGTACTGTTCATCCCTACACGAGAGCCATAAAAATAAAACAAATAAAATATATAAAGGTACAGACCGGTGTCAGGGAAGTTGTACTTCTGTATCCTCATCTTGCGTCCGCTGACGACGTTGGTGATGATGTGCTCCTGCATGGTGTTCTGGTAGATGCGATCCGTCCACTCGCTGATCGTCACCACCTCGCGCGTCTCTTGGTACACCGCGCCTTCCCGCGTCTGAAACAACAAAAAATACATTTAGATTTAAATAAATAAATAAATATTCTACCACATAGGTACACACATCACCATCTAGTCACAAACTAAGCAGAGCTTGTACTATGGGTACTAGACAAGATAAACATACATTAATTTTTTTTGTAAATACATACATATTATACATAGAAACACCCAGACCAAGACAAACCTCCATGTTTATGCACACAAATGTTTGACTTGAGTGGGAATCGAACCCGCGACCTTCGGCGTAGCAGTCGCTTACACTCCCGCTGCGCCAACCGGTCGTCAAAGATCAACCAACTGATTGATGACGACGGACTAAATGGAAAGAGTAACGCCCAGTTTCACCATCTCTGCTGAATAGGCATTATCTACCAAATAATTTAAAATTGAGCCGTAATCTGTATTGATTATCTGTCCAATTAATTTACCAGATTCCAAGCCCTGGGAAAGACACTGGACCCCTCCTAAAAAGGTAAGGAAAGCACCCCTCCTAAAAGGGTAAGGAAAGCCCCGTGGAGATACGAACGATTGCCTTGCAGATGGAATCGGGAAACTTTTCGAAGAAAAGGCTGTGATGTGCGCCATATATATTTCAATTTACGTTAAAACATCCTTAACGAAAATTGAAATCCTTAAAAAATCTTGGTATGATGTATTGTACAAAACGAGTAGACTTCGGCTTGGTGATGGGTCTTCTGACACCGTGTATGTGCATATTAAATTGTGTGCTGAGACGGAAAATTCGACATCCAACTCTAAAGCATCTCGTCCGTGTGGTATAGTAGGCCAAATCTACTCAATTCGGGTAACAATCTGAGCCAAATGAGGCAAATTAGGTGGGGCCTAGGCTAGAGCTGTAATAGGCTGTATAATAATGATAGTTAACAAGAGCTAGTTTAACCAACCTTATCAATAAACATGCATCCATGCATGCCGGTGATCTGGCAGCGCCGCACGTCGGGCACCTTGAAGTACGTGTGCAGCAACATCTGGCAGCTGAACGTGAGCTCCTTGCTCGGGTTGTACACGCCGATGTTGAAGTGCAGCTCCTTCTCGCGGAGGATTAGCCGGTACGTCAGTCTGAACCTACGGGGTAAATGGAACATGTGACAATTAAGACTTATGTTCTTTATGCCTCCTAAATGTGGTGGGTAATATGATTGCGAGAAGATTCTTTAATCCGGCGCCTGATGTGAAGATTACACTTTTGAAATCATTCTGCCAGACTTTCTACACATGTCAGCTCTGGACCAATTACACTGTAAACTCGCACAATACCATCAGAGTGGCATATACCGGCAACTTATGAGGTGGGGGTTATCACGAAGTTGTAGCGCGTCCGGAATGTTTTTTAATGCACGAATTGATACTTTTAATGCCATTCAGCGGAAAAGAATAGCGTGCTTTATGTCCAGAGTTGACATGTGTAAAAATACCATAATTAGAAGTATATCGGAGCGCCTTCTGCAGACTGCTACGTACCAACGATGGATGGCTATTGCCACCTTATCTGTTATAGGTTACTTTTTATACATTTTTTTTAACTGCTGTTTTCTATTTTGTGTCGACCTTGTATAAGTATGGATCTTAGAGCCTGAAATAAAGTCTTATTTTTTTTATTTATTTTTTTTATTTATAGACTCACGCCTGTATCCCCGAAGGTGTAGGCAGAGGCGTAAATTTTTAACACCCATAATTCGCTATGAATTTTTAGGTCCCACGTAATAGGGGGCGAGCCTATTGCCGTTACCGGGCACATCACCAGACGCCGTGCTGCTTCTGAGAATTTGGAAAAACTCAGTAACACTTTTGCCCGACCCGGGAATCGAACCCGGGACATCCGATCAGCAGTCGCATACGCTATCCACTGGACCACGGAGGCAGTCTTATTATTATTATTATTAAACCTTCCATACTCTACTCTTGCATCCGCGTCTGCTAGCGACAGTTAACTAAAACGGAGGGAACTGCGAAGACATGATAGAAGGATGATTTAATAAGATTTTAGCGCTTTATGTAGTAAGTTTCGCACGCGATTATTATTTGCAAATGATTCAATATTTTGTCAGTGATGAACGCAGAAGGTTGTAGTGAGAGTGGCTCTCTGTATGTGTTCGTATCTGGTAGCATAAAGCTAAGGGTATACAAGGTTCGAAGTCAAGTATCCACTAAAATCAGTATCAAACCATATACCATATCAGACCACCCCATATCATCCCATGGGTGTCGTAAGAGCCGACAGAGGGAGCATATTATGCAGAGAACAGCAATTTAAGAGAAGGAAAACTTGATATAAACCCTATACCAACCCGTTTGGACGTATAGTAGGTCAATTCCTCCTTTCAAAGCAGAGGCCTAGTCCAGCAGTGGACTGTTAAAGGCTGATGATGAAACTTGGCGAGGAAGGGAAAGATAAAAACGTATTATTTATTTGAAAGAAAAGATGCTTCTTGGATGATCTCCCTTTTACCCTTTGTGTACGTCGGCGATGTATTGTGCCTGTATGGTAGTTACTATGTACGTAGGTATGTGGTGACTATATGAGTGTATGTAAACGTGTATACTGACTGAAAGTGCCACATGGAGCGCGTGAAGTCGTCGTCCATGAGACTGAACACGGCCTCCACGTCGCCGCTGGGCAGTCGCTCCGGCATCTTCTCCACGTGCCAGCGCGCTATCCGCGCGAACCCGTGCTGCGGACCGAACGCCCATTGTCCGAACTGAGCTGGAATTACAATATCAGACATATTAAATATAGATCTTCTTCATATTGGTCTAAGCATAATGGGGATTGTAACAGGAGAAGAAAACATTCTAAAGTTTATGGAGCTGATAGATTTGAGCATTCACTTGTAACATCCGGCATTCGCCGCATTAAAATTTGTCGAACTAAAAACGAGCGGGTGTTTCGTCGTTGCGCACCACGAGTGGTTCGGACCGCGGTGTGAAACGCAGAAGAGCTCTTAAGAATGGGCTGTTTCGCACCGAGGCGGTCCTTGGAGCGCCGAGAGGTGTGAATCGACCAATAGCTCTTAGGAATGGGGTGATTCGAACCACTGTGTTTAGGTACAAGCTAATTTCAAAGTTTGTATATACAGTCGAGTAGAATAGTGTTTAATGAAAATAAAACAGTTACGACTTGATAATTTGTAATCATATTTCAAAATCACAATCGCATACTAAAATTTAGTAAAGGTGGTTGAATTTAAATCATAGGTCGATTAGTAATTGAGAACTAGTTTAAATCATAGTTGAAACATTAGGTACACATTCTGACCTTAATCTAACTGCTTGAAATTTCGATGGCGTGCCTACATAACAAAACTTTACTTACAATTAATAATAATTAACTATTTACTACTGATTAAAACAACAGTTCGAAACATAATACGTAATGTTTTAAATTATCAGATTGATGGCACATCATACATGACAAAATGCACTAGTAATTATTAAAAATCACATCACAGACTTCGAAGCTTGTTTCATTTATCTTTTATAAATTGTCTAGACTACACTAACGAACCATCTAACTTCGACACACCTTACAAGTTATCACGCCCATCAAACTTTATGAACGTCGTGTCAACCTACCATCAGGTGTATACCAAGCATTTAAAATTACATTTGTCTAGATTAATCCTGTGTTTTATCTGTTTTTATTTATAGCTTCTTTATTTATTTATAGCTAAGTAGACAATATTATATTAAGATCATATCACTTTGAAAATTATAAGAAGATTATGAGAAGATTATTGCAGGATTTACTTACCTTGTTTGATTTACAAGTTCACAATATTTGAAAAACACTTCATGTCGTCACATTAAATCCGCTATGAAAGCCAGAAGGATACTGAGAGTCTTTTAAATGCAAACGCATGCTAATAGTAACGCACGCGCGTTAGCATCTGAGTCGTCAGGTCATAAAAGTAAAAAAAGATAGGAATGTGCAGCGCGCCGGACCCTAGTTATTGATAAACGGCTCCCTGAACACGAGCTAAAGATAGAACTAATGGGCGAAAGTAAAGGAAGAATTGCGAAGAACAATAATACTTTCAAGATAACAGATGTCGAAAATCACCTCCACCAAGCCATAGATAATGTCACACCAGAAGACTGGGCCAAATGTGTGAGGCATGCCGAAGAACTTCAAAACAAAGACTTACAAAAAGCTCTAATTAAAAATCACGCGCCAATTATAATAAATTTGGCAAAAGACGCAGACTCTGATGATGAAGTCTCCGATGAAGATTAATTTTATTTTCTTAATAATTATACACCGCTATTTTTTAATTAGTACAAAAAAATTAACACAGCACTAAGTATCTTTAACTGATCATATTTATGTAGTTAAAAAATAAAAACACTAAGTCCCAAAACTGTCTCAAAACTGTCCACAAAAATACGTGATAATTGGTAAATGCAATACTAATACTATGACCGACCCGAGTACTACGAGTATCATAGTAAAATGAAACATTGATAAATTACCCTCCCCCCGCCCCTCTGCGCCTGCGCCACGCCCCGACGATGCGACAAACAGTACTAAATTGCTAGCAAAAGTAAACGTATCTAATTTCGTTGCAAAAGTTAATTGTTTGTCTACGTTTGCCCGACGCGATGGCCTATCATATCAGTTCATATCACGGGAGTATGTAGCTATGCTTCATGCGTACTTTTTGAGTGGAAAAATTGTGAGTGCAGCTGTGTACCCATGGACATCTTATTGTGAGTGTACAAAAGTGATCCGGTTAGTGTCAAGGAATAAAAACAGTGCATATTGGATGCTTTTGACAACGGTGGTGGACATTTCGAAGAACAATGAAAATACTTGTAAGTTTAGTAAATAATACGTACTTAAGTAAATAATAATTTGATGCGGGTGGCTCAAAATCGGTCTGTGTTCTCCACACACCTTGAGGAAGGCCTATGTCCAGCAGTGGACGTCTCTAGGCTGACATGATGATGATAAAATAATATTTGTAAATAGCAGATGATTCTAACTTCATAAATACGACAAAATTACTCTTTTCTTTTAGTCCAGAACACCTTCTTTTATTTTGATATTTGTTTGCTTTCTAATTACATACCTCCGTATTTAATTACTTGTTAAACGATAAATTTTAACGGTCCTAAGCCCGAATGAAGTATGAAGGAGAGGGTAGAATTAACAAAATTAAAAAATAACTACCTACATTTAATTTTTTCTTCATTTTATTTTCTATGGCTACCTACATCATAAGTGCGACAGAGAGAATGCGAATGAGCAGGATGGAATATTATCAATGAATTAGTGAATGGATTGTAAAATATGACTATGATTTAAGTGAGATTTTCTACAATAAACAAATGATAATAACTTTGCTCTTTATTGATATTATGAAATTCTTACGTCACATATATGATAATAATATCTTCGCTAATCTGTCCTTAAAGTTTTTGTACTAATTAAAAAAAAGCGGTGTATAATTTAAATCTTTGTAATATTAACGGCTCATTTAAGGGACACAATATGATCTACTTTGTTTCTTGTAATAAACTTTCTTTCTCTGTGTATGAAAATACTGTATTTTTTAATATAGTTTAATATCAAATATTGTTTTTTTTTTAATTTTGTGAACAATATACGATAATAAACGTTACATATCGATAATATGTATTTTATTGTTACGCCCTTCACTAGACGCCTCCATAAGACCCATAAATGCAAGCGAGATAGATAGAGAAATTGTTTATGGCCCTAAGACTCAGATGAACCAATCAGAAGCGCATATTTGCGCTCTATCTTTTTCTATTGTTTATTGCCAGTCAGAATGGGTTTTACAAAGGGATAATTTGTAACCAGACCGACACTTTGTATATTTTTTACACATATTTTGGTCAGCCAACCAACATCAAAATACATCATTATGCATAGTAAAAGTAAGAGTTGTAAATAGGTGCCAACAGTATTACGTAGAGTAGACGACAAGCCATGTGATACAAATGCGTTCAAAACAAAATTTATTTTATTTTCGCTATTTTATTTTGTGCCTGGCTGTACTTTAAGCATTATTACTGACAAAACCTTTTGTTCCATTCGCGGTTCGAATAAACCCATTCAAATTCTTCTATGGTCGATTCACACCGCGGTCCGAAACAGCCTATTCCTAAGAGCTCTTCGGCGATTCACACCACGGTCCGAACCACTCGTGGTGCGAAACGACGAAACACCCAAACGAGCGGAGCCAAATATCGCTACGAACATTTTCACGATCTTTCTAGTGAACGTTCTAATCATCAACAATAAGAAGAAACATTAAGAAGGTAGTAGAGCCTTGCTGATTTCAGCATGAATGGGCCGGCTCGACCGGGGAAGTACTACCCTCTCACAGATAATCGACGTAAAGTAACAGTACCTAAACTGTTGCGTTTCGTTCGGTGAGTGAGAGTGCCGGAGGCCCTATCCCCTATTCCTTCTCCCTCGTCCCACTCCTCATCCTTTCCCTTTTCCCAACCCCAAGGGGCGGCAACGCACTTGTGACTCCTGTGGTGTTGCTTGTGTCCATGGGCGGCGGTAATTGCTTACCATCAGGCAATCAATCCGTCTGCTCGTTTGCCGCCTATTAACATAAAAAAAAATACCAAGCAAAACTGTCCATTGCCTAGAATGCTCGCCTCAACACATGATAGAATTTTCGCTGAATGTTATCTACCATACGCAAGAACTTTCATTACAGGTGAATGCTCAAGTGTATCTGCCCCATAAAGCTTAGTAGCCTACCCAATGGGCATAATTAAAATTCTGTTAGTTTTAGCTCGGAGATGTTGTGTGTGAAAAAGAGAGAGAGAGAGAGAGAGAGAGAGAGAGAGAGAAAGAGAGAGAAAGAGAGAGAAAGAGAGAGAGAGAGAAAGAGTAAAGAAACCGGAGCATCTGGGGATAGGGAGTAGGTAGGTCTTCCTGGCATTTATATATATTATAGACTCACGCCTGTACCCCCGAAGGGGTAGGCAGAGGTGTAATATTACACCCACATTTCGCCATGAATTTTTAGGTCCCACGTAATAGGGGCGCGAGCCTATTGTCGTACCGGGCACATTGCCAGACTCCGTGCTGCTACTGAGAATTTCCTAACGGAAAAACCCAATAACACTTTGCCCCACCCGGGAATCGAACCCGAGACATCCCAATCCCACGCGCACATTTATGGCGCGAGACCAACGAGGCAGTCCTTCCTGGCATTTATGTTCCGATATACGCCTATCGTTTCGCTGTCGACTTGAAGTAAGGCGATGAAGTTCCGGTGCTGATAAATGTGCGATGAAAAACAGATTTCAGACGTTCTCTACATGAACGGCAATGCTAAGGTGGTGTGGATGTTGTATAGGTACGCCAATTAAAATGTTCTAATTCTCAAATAAGATTGAGCAAAGATGAGATCACTTGTTTTGGAGGTAGAACTCAATTGACACGACTTAGAGCGTTAATGAGCCAAAAGTGATACTCGACAATAGATTATTACGGCAAAAAAAATATAGCAAAAATACTTCGCTTATTATGTCTTAGTTTTGAGTGCTCACAACATGTGTGATGTGTCAGAAAGGCTTTCATAGGACAACATTAGTAAAGCCAAAGTCTAAGCTTTTTAAGGCGCTGTGTACAGTACACTGAGTTCAGCTGTTGCTGTCACTGTCGGATTGTATACATAAGAAAGAGAAGCGCGACGACGACGGGACGTTCAGAACGAGTTATTTATCATTAAATGCATTAATCCTTACAAATATCTTATTCCAATCGATAAATAAAAACAACAGTTCCCTTTATTATTATATATTACATCACTGTTATTAATATTATCAAGATTTGTTTATAAATAATACAGTTACAATTGCTACAATTTCAATTTTAATGGTTATTTTATGGTTTTTTTTTATCGAGAAAATTTACCGAAAACGTGTTTTGAACACAATGGTCCCCCCATAAATATGATCAAAATTAACATATATCTTTTTAGCTGCTCTAAAATGTATACATTTGGCTAAAAAACTGTTTTGTGAAGCCTCTTTTGACTAGGTACAGCGCCTTAAGTTATCTTGCTTTCTGACAGAATCTTTTTAATAAAATTGCCTTACCGTTCGACTGGTAATATTAGTTGAGAGTAGTGGGTAAACTCTATGCAAGAACGATATGATAACATTAGTAGATGCATTAGCTGATTGTTTGATTTAACGTCAACATGGCCCTGAATGTGTGTGATACACTTATGATATTCAATTGTATGCATTACGTTAGTGCTTTAGAATAAATGTGATCCAGTGATATAAATGTATTTTCTAATTTTGTATATGTGCTTTTTATTTTTTTAACTACATTTATTGTGCCTTGTGTCGCCCTAAGCGTTACTGAGAGAAATGCTTAAGACATTATATCCGTTTTAACAGTGCGGTAGATTTTTAACCGACTTCAATAAAAGGGAGGTTATCAATTTGTTCCAACAAAAATAACTCACCGTTCACATTAATTCCTTACTTTAATTGTAGGTGAGCCCACGATACTAAATTGGGATTTACTTGAGTGTCATAGAGACCTATTGGGTTGCAAAGCTTAGAATAACAAATGTAAATAATATATACTTACCTCTTCATCGGTGGGGGAAGCGGCTATAGATTTTCAAAAATGTAAAAATAAAACTGTTGCATTAATCTCTTCAGATAATCATCAGATTACGAGAAAGCACGTCTAGGACATTAGAATGAAGCATATATTTCTTAATCTGACGCGCTTGAGTATTTAAAAATGGTGAATTCTATTTGCACGTTCTAATAATGGCCACGAGTTTGCGTCACACCCAAATCGTCAGATTATTAAATGAGAGCCTTTTTAGAAGATACACTTAACATCCCCTTAGAAAATCTGACACGCTCGATTATTTTTTTTTTTGCATTTTCAACTCTAACGTACGACAACCTCCATTAAGCAAACGATCAATTAACATTCCTACTTTATCAAAAACACGTAGGACATGGATGCTATCAATATCTGACGCACTCGAGTAAATCCCGAAATCCCTTCTTGGGCTCCCCTATTATAAAGTTCTGGTTCCACGTAACATGTCAAGCCGTTTACTTTTGATTTCCAGATTTTGTATTGCTGAACTACTAAATCTTAATATTTAAAATCCTTGCGTTACTGACTGACTGACAGACACGCAACAGCCGAAACTATTGGGCGCAGGAAGCTGAAATTTGGCATGTATGTTCCTTGAGACCGTAGGGTGCACTAAGAAGGGATTTCCCGAAATTCCCACGGGATCGGCCAAAACGGGTAAATTTAAAAAAATGCAGGCGTAGCTGCTTGCGTCCTCTAGTATTACATAAGAAAGCTAACTAAGACTGGATTCGATCCTGAAGTCCGCCCAAGGAATCGGACAGTCGGAACTGAGTGTAAGTAAAGGGCAAATTCATCATGTCTCCAATATTTGCTTGAGGAGTCATCAAAAACATGGGAATGTCACAAAGTATTCCCAACACCTTTAACTAATTATAAAAAACAGGATGGTGATATAAGGCTGCGTTTCCACCAGAGATGTGCGAGGATGCGTGGCGAGGGATGTGCTTGTAAAGAACCAATAGAATCGCTTCATTTACTTCGCCTCGGTCAGCACAGCTCTGGTGGAAACGGCTCAGCGGAGCTAGATTTTTGCGCATACAAAACAAGCGAGGGATGTGTGCGCGGGATGTGTTTTAGGGATGTGTGCGAGGAATGTGTTGCGAGGGATATGTTGCGAGGTTTGCAAGCAGACACCACACCTGCCTCGTTGGTCTCGCGGCATAAATGTGCGCGTGGGATTGGGAGGTCTCGGGTTCGATTCCCGGGTCGGGTAAAGTGTTATTGGGTTTTTCCGTTAGGAAATTCTCAGTAGCAGCACGGAGTCTGGCAATGTGCCCGCCCGGTACGGCAATAGGCTCGCCCCCTATTACGTGGGACCTAAAAATTTATGGCGAAATGTGGGTGTGATATCACACCTCTGCCTACCCCTTCGGGGATACAGGCGTGAGTCAAAAAAAAAACACCGCACCCCCGTCGACACATTTAACAACTTCGCAACGCATCCTCGCACCACACATTATTCACAACTCCGCTACACATCCTCTTACGACACATTTTCCTCGCACATCTCTGGTGGAAACTTAGTCTTATCCTGTGTATGTCTATATGCGCTAAGTAGGTAAAGAAAATATTATTAAGTAAATATCTAATGTTTATACTTACGGAACACAAACGGTATCCCTCCTCGTATCGCTCTCTTGCCATCGAATACTGCTTGTTTACTGTAAAGAAAAAAAAACACTTTCAGTATACCATAGAAAAATAAGCACTATACATGTCGTAGGTATATGGGTATTTTGAGAGTTCATAAATAAAAAATTGGGCAAGTGCGAGTCGGACTCGCGCACGAAGGGTTCCGTACCATCATCTTTAAAAGAAAATCACGTTCGTTGTATGTATACTTAAATACTTTATAAGTTTCTACCTGTTTATTAAGATCGAGTAACAAATTGCTTAAAAATTACGTTTGTTGTGTGGGAGCCCCCCTTTATTATTTACTTTTTTTATATGTAATTATTTATTTTGAAAGGTAATATACAACTACATATTCTGTGAAAATTTAAAGCGTCTACCTTTTACAGTTAGTAATTTTGAGCAAAAAATACGTAAAAAAACACGTTTTTTGTATGGGACCCCCCCTTAATATTTTCATTTTTTTTATTTTTAGTATTTGTTGTTATAGCGGCAACCGAAATACATAATTTGTGAAAATTTCAGCTTTCTAGCTATCATGGTTTATGAGATACAGCCTGGTGACAGACAGACAGACAGACAGACAGACAGACAGACAGACAGCGGAGGCTTAGTAATAGGGTTCCGTTTTTTACCTTTTAGGTACGGAACCCTAAAAAAGAGGTCATAAAAAATCATGAGCAGATTAAGTTCCGTAACTCATTAAGCCCCCTTGAATCGCTAGTCCTTCAATTCATCATCATCGTCCAAGCGTCTCGGTTGTATCTATCCATGACTTTTCGTCTTGGAGTAAAAATCTAAAGTTCGCATACCTACTGGTCCAACCAGTTATGACAGAATATTACAGTGTCCTTCATGATTTTATTTGAAAGATTAAACTGAAACGTCTGTCTGTTCCGAAAAAGTTTATCGAGTGTAAAGAAACCTGTAAGAGTTTAATGTTAAAATTGAACGGATCATATTAGAAAACCGGCCAAGTGCGTGTCGGGCCACGCGCAATGTAGGGTTCCGTAGTTGCCCATAATGACTTGCTGCAAAGGGTATTAATGTACAGCAAATCCGACTGTTTATTTTGCTGAAAAATAATTTTAATAACACTATTATAAGAAACTAAGTTTTGTTTAGAAAAACACTAGGTATGTATCCAGTTATGTATTGTAAACATAAAATGTGGTTTCCAAGATATACAACTACTATACACACGTAGTACCGTAGTACATTACATACCAAAGTACGTATATCTTTAAGATTAAGCCAGCGCGCCCAATGTTAACTCACAGAAATAGGTATTTATAAGTTAACCGACGATTACTCGTAAACTAGTGATATCTACATAGCCGTGATAGTTTTCCTTTTAAATTCGTTATAATTATGTACTACATTTGTGATTTTTTTCACCTCTTCCAAATTAATAGTTTAGCCGGCAGAGGGGGGGGACACTTGAGTCTAACAATTTTTTTCATTTCAAATATCAAATTTGACAAACCAATCACTTGATCGAAAAATGATTTGAGCAAACTAATAATATTTTTTTAAAACCTATCCAATGATACCCCACATGATGGGGTACTCAACCAAAAAAAATTCAACCCCACTATATAATATGTAGGGGAGATACCCTTAAAAAAATATTTTCCTAAATTTTATTCTACAGTTTTGTTGCAATATCTTATGTCTATATTCAAGTCAAATATCAGCTTTCTAGCACCAGGCGTCTTTGAGCTAGGCTGCGGACGGACAGACGGACGGATATGACGAAACTATAAGGGTTCCTTGTGGACTAAGGAACCCTAAAAATGGTCTAAATATAGATCTTAGAAGTAACAGTTTAGTTGTAACCTCAGCTTTATCAAATTTATTGCAGAATTGTCGTGAAACATCTCTCTAAACTTCGTTAGAAACTAAGCATACAAGTATCACATACTAAACTATAAATGAAAACCGTCTATTAGAAGATCTCCACAAGGCTATCAGATCTCTATACTACGTGTCGTGGCGTGTCGTGGTATTGTAATTACCAGATGGAGAGCAAATTACTTTGCACGATCCGGTAATCGATCAGGTATAACTCAGTAACACGTGTATGATTTTATCTTTACAGCCACGGCAGCAATGTTCTATTGGACATAATAATTATATGGCCATAGACTCTTTCCACCTTATTACAAAACATGGACTAAATATAAATCGAGGTTTAGCCCTTAGCTTACCTGCGTAAAATTGATTTTACGTGCACTATAAGCACATTTTTCTAAAATTATTGTCATTAAAATTCTTAGGAACAAATCTCGAACAAAAATATGTAATTATTTGCCTCAAAAAGGCCTTTTAAAAATTCTCCATCAAGGTCTAAACCTGGTATTATTTTTAAACCATGTTTTGTAATAAGGCCCTTTAACGTTACTATAATCATTATTATAACCATTTATGTAAGCTAAAGGTGTTAACACAAATTCTTGTAATTACTTATACAATTTAACCAGCCTATTGAAAGTAACTGGAAGCTTACGCTAAAGCTTACTTGAAGCGCATTTATTTATAGACATGGCTTTTAATACAAGCTAAATATAGGTTATAATCTGTAATATATAAAATCCTTGCGTTACTGACTGACTGACAGACAAGCTACAGCCAAAACTACTGGGCGCAAGAAGCTGAAGTTTGGCATGTATGTTCCTTGGGGACCGTGAGGTGCACTAAGGAGGGATTTTCCGAAATTCCCACGGGATCGGTCAAAACAGATAAATTTAAAAGAAATGTGCAGGCGTAGCTGCTGGCGTCCTCTAGTTCAGTTTAAAAATGCAGCAATGGCGCGTTTTTAAGAAAACCATCTATAATTAGAACAAGAATTAAAACTCGTTATACATAGAACTGTACTAGTTTATTAAATGCAACTTGTTGGCAAGTAAAAAACGACTCTTGAATGCGAGTGACATAACAATACATATATGAGAGCAAAAAGTTGCGACCTGTGCATCTGGTGTTATATTTTTATACTCCGTTTAATTACAAACCTATAATTATGTTACGTTTAATCCAATTAACATTGTGTTAAACGAGACAAATTGTTGAGAACGTTAACGTTTCGTCACGGTATGAAAGTTCAACTGTGAAACACAACATTCTGATCTGATGTCGACGTTCGCGAAAATCGATTACATGCCATTTTAATGGTTTACTATTGTTTAACAAAAAATGTATGACAAAAGATCATTTTACAAACAACGTTTGAAAAACTAATCATTTGACAAACTTTCATTTCGCAAACATATTACTTTAAAAACAATCATTTGACGTAATACAGGTTTCGCAAATGTTTTACTTAGAAAATAATTAAACTGTTAAATTATTATTTTAAAAATAATCAAATGACTAAATAATTCGTTTGCCAAATTGGTGATTGTACAAAAAGTTAGAAGATAAATTATTAGTTTTTAAAAATGACAAATTTCTAACCAATACTTACTCGAAATTTTGAAAATATTAAATTGCGTGGTTGCAATTTTCATCTTGGACAAATTATTTATAGGCAAGTAATAATTTTGTATTATTACTAATTCCATAGAAACTTAAGTCTTTAAAAAAAAATACACACTGCTTGAATTAAGCGAAATAAGTAGGATTCGGTTCTGGCACTCGCCGGCCGCTGCCGCGGCACGCTTGCTTCGCTTGCTCGGCTCGTGCGTTGTGGTCGCAGTTCTAACCTAACCTAACCAGCCATTGTTTCAGTTGACTCTACACAAACATTGTTGTATTAATGTAGATTTTGTTATTGTCATTTACGCTTTACGTTGTTTTGCCAACTAACATGTTTAAAAAATAGTCAATTTGTAAATTAATGTTTTAGCATAATAATTTTTTTTAGTAAATATATTGTCTAATGAGTAATTTATTAAAGAATAGTTTGTAAAATAATAAATTTATCATGTATAATTTTGTCAAATGTTATTTTTCAAATGAAAATTGTTCATTAGTTTTTTTTTTTCAAATGATCGGACACCCATTTAAATACAAAGTATATGAACATAACTGTATATCTCCCTATTGTATATAGAATAGATAAAGTTGCACTGTATACTCTGTCTTTCGATGAGCAGTATAGCAATAGAGAATTTCACATCTTAAATACTAATAAATATAATACGAAATTATCCCTGAGTGACATAGGCTATATTTATTTCTAAAAAATGTTTGAGATCACCCGTGTTAAGCCGGGACGTGCCGCTAGTAACAAATAATATTACATCGTAGTCAGTAACTTATAATATAAAGCAAGAAATATTTTTAAACATGAGACGATTATTTAAAATAGGAATGGCGAATTTGTTAGACTCCTAAACAGGGCTAAACTCATCATAAAATCCAAGTAACAATGTATATTTTAATTCCACAACGGAATATAAGTAAGGTTTTCACAAACTTCAGATTGGGCTACGGTAAATATTTCGCCTTTTTTGCTTTTCGAATTAAGTAAAACGGAACGAAACTTTCATCACATACACTTATTGGCTAGCTAGAGAACAAAATGACATAACAGGAAACTAAAGAACATTTACATTTGAACACAAAAATACTGCAACCGCAATCTCACAAATACGCTACGGTATCAAGTTACAAGAACACAACGTTAACGGTCTTATTAATAAAAAATGCTTATTCTTCTCTTACTCCAAAGTAACACTGGGGGTAGTTAATTCTAGATTAGTTATGGAATAGCTACGTGTTAATAACGGTATTAATAAATACGAAGTAAGTTCGGAATAACAATACTATTCTTACCCTGAGATTAAGGTATACGTTATGGCAACCCACTGATATAAAAAGTAAAAAGAATGAACAAAATGACCTGGTCGAATAAAAACTTTTTATTAAACACTTTTATTTGACAACTAGCTTTTGCCCGCGGCTTCGCGCGCGTTAAATTCGGGGTAACACAAATCTACTTTTAGTCTCAAGTTGTGGGAAGACACTCCTGATTATTCTAAAGACTTCAGAAACTATTGGGTACAAAGTAGCTCGGTCAGTAGGTATTCATGACACTATTATATACCTAGTATTATATCTAAATAATAACATCGCCTTGCATACAGTCAAATGTCAAAGCCATGTTCCAATACATGTCCAATATAATATCTAATAAATAATATCTAGAAACACTTTCGCGTTTATAATATTAGTAGAGAAAACTGTTTCAGCTGTTTAAGCGTAGTACTTATACAATTATTAGTTTATATATGCGAATAATGTAATCACCGTGCACAATATGACATAATATTGTATGATGTGTCAGTACTGACAGATATACGCAAGCGCACTCAATTATCATAGCGCATGCGTTCTTACTTGCAAGAGGTAAAGAACAATGGCCACTTCTCATACATTGAATGACCTGATAATGAATTATTGTGTATATAGATAAAATGTACAAAAACAAGTAGATCTATGATCGAGAAATTATACTGTAAAGACAGTTTTTCTTATAATGGTCTAGGAATTACATAATACACCGAAATTAGTTCGTTTTAATTTGACCGATTCTGCCATGTCCAATGTCACTGGGGCGTCTTTACGTCAAAAACGTTCCATTGCATCCTTATCCAATGTTTTCAACGGCAGAAATACATTTATATTTATCTTTTTTATCTTTTAACATAAAAGAATACATTCATTTATGATCAGCTTTTAACAACTTGATTCAATTTATGTATAAAATTAAGTTTTTTCGAGGTTTCAACAAAACCAAATGCTAAAGATGTGGTATAAGTGAAATGGAACGTAGCTAAACAAGGAAGTATTATCGGGCACAGATAATATAACAATGCAGCGAATAAAAAATATTTTGATAAGGATGCGTTCACGAGTTCTAGAACATCTTTACAACCCAAAACTTTTCTTTTTACCTAGACTTCTATAAAATATAATTGTTAGTGAAATCATTACACTAAAAATTACTATAATTTAAAAATAAGTTTTATCTCTATACATGTTTAGGTCAAAAATGGCCATTCTTCTTTGTGCCGTACAAACTTCTACCCTTTGCAAGGGCAAGCGTTTGTGTTGGTTGGCAATCTTCAATGAAATAATGTCTATTAATTTTAACCCACAATAATAAAATTACAAATGATGAATGAAAGTTGGAAATACAATATAAATCTACGAGCTTTGGCCCGCGGCTTCGCTCGCGTAAATTCGAAGTAACACAATTCTCTCATAATAGACGGATACTTTAATAATCATTGTCGTTTAAACAAACTGTTTATACCGATAAGAAATATATCTAACTGCAAAAAGTATTTACACATGGTATACAAACTACATAGTAGATACTCAACATGACTGTTATTCGGTGACAGTGACTTTTCTATCTTTTTTTATTATTATAATTTCTAATACTGTCAGAAGCATTAGAAATTAACAAAATACTCGACAATCCGAATTTTGCGGATATATATGTTGTCGACTCGAAATCTTTATTTTTTATGTTTTAGTATTCAGGTAAAGTTTCGATCTAGTCTACCGTACCCCGTGACAAATAGATGCTCACTCCTTGCTTACTCCAGCGTTAAACCATGGGTCTCCGCGGAGTAACTTTTATTCCCGGAGTAAATTATGAATAGTTAACTCCGTCCTTACTCCTAGTTTATTAATACCATAATTGCCTAATCTTGGCTTAAGTCTTGGAGTAAAGTTGTTCTGACGCTAATCCTAGTTTATTAATAAGACCGTAGCCGTCTTCGGGGAGGCCCATGGTTTAACGCAGGAGTAAGCAAGGAGTACGCATAATTTTGTCACGGGGTACGGTAGACTAGATCGAAACTTTACCTGAATACTAAAACATGAAAAATAAAGATTTCGAGTCGACAACATATATCCGCAAAATTCGGATTGTCGAGTATTTTGTTAATTTCTAATTCTTCTGACAGTATTAGAAATTATAATTAAAAAAAAAGACAGAAACGTGACTGTCAACGAATAACAGTCATGTTGAGTAACTACTATGTAGTTTGTATGCCATGTGTAAATACTTCTTGCAGTTATATTTCTTCTAATATATAAAATTCTCGTGTCACAGTTTTCGTTCCCATACTCCTCCGAAACGGCTTGACCCATTTTGATGAATTTTTTTGTGCTTATCCGGTATCTATGAGAATCGGCCAACATCTATTTTTCAAAAAAAAAAAAATCTGCAAAACAACGTTTGCCGGGTCAGCTAGTATCGGTATAAATATATATTATATTCATTTGGGTCACAATGTGATGCTTATGAACGTCAAAATAATAAATTTCAAAATATTTACTTAAAGATTCTACATTTACTGCCACGTTCGCAAAGCAAGGGCGTAGAACCATGAGAAAGAACGGGCATAAAACTCACCGTCACTCTTTTGCATCGCCAGGTTTTGTATAATACACATAATTTACATTTTGTAAGGTGCTGCAACTGTTACACCTTCTATATCACTTGTATATATATATTGTACATAATAATACTCAAGCATAATACTTAATTTTAATTTTGATGTTCAGTTAAAAATATGAAAGAGGAGCATCCACTTACATTATGTATGCCTAATAATGCAGGCAATCCGCGAAAGTGGCTAGAACCATGATGGAAATGATGCAGTTAAATATTAAAATTTAATGTATAAAAACTTTTTATTAAATAAAACTATTTAATAAAAAGTTTTTATTCAAGCAGGTCATTTTGTTCATTCTTTTTACTTTTAATATCAGTGGGTTGCCATAACTTAAACCTTAATCTCGGTGTAAAAATGGTATTGTTACTCCGAACTTACTCCGTATTTATTAATACCGTTACCAACACGTAGCTATCTAATCTAGAATTAACTACTGCCGGTGTTACTTTGGAGTAAGAGAAGAATAAGCAATTTTTATTAATAAGACTGTAAAAGTTTAAATGGATATAGCTTAAGTTTCCCTTTTTTTCTATCTGTCCTTCACTTTACCAAAATAGAGCTGGTCAGAAAAATTGCCCTGAAAATGTAATGTCAACCATTCTGGAGGGGCAGATTTTATGCATATACCTAATTTCATTTTTTTCTTTTTCATAAATATATATGGAGCCTTAAATATGTTTAAACATCAACTCCCGCCCTTCTGTACCGACCACAAGTATCTACCGACCGACTTAATAAAATTCTAAAGATAAGCTCACATTTTACACTGGAAACACAATTTGAGCATCGTAATTAATGCGCGACTGCTAACGAAACTTTTTGGTAATGTTGACAACTAAAACATTGAAACATCGTGGATTAATTGAATTCAGATGTTGCCTGTGCCAGAACATGATCGCAATATTACTAAAAATAAGTTAAGTAATTCATTCATTGTCTCATCATAACACAATTATTAGATACATGTCAGGTAGGTACATATAAATATGAGCCCTTATGTAAGTAGGTAGGTGCTCGTAGGTAGGTAGTAATAAATGAAACAAGTGAAGCATACTTAATAAATAAACAATTAAAGAATACATTAATTGTTGGTTATTGTTTTGCGAGTAAATTGAACAAAAATAACACAAAATCAGAGCAACATCAACAAGCAAAAGCGTTGAGCAAGTCGATAATTGTTAGAGAAAATATTTGTGCTACAGTATTATTGAATAATACTGTGCTGAGAATTCATCTCCGAAACATTTCTAATTCGAAAGCTTTCCTTGTAAGTCAAAATATAAGTCCAATTTTGATAATACCTGGTTTTGAGATAGAGGTGATTTGTATTGGATGAAGTTATAGTAATAGAAGTACGTATTGACCGCTTGTTTGCCACGTGGACCAAAGAACATGACAATTACATATAATATGCAGCACAAGTAATATTCTCTTCTATGGAACATTGATAGTAAGAAAATGTTAGCATTTTTCTCTAAATAAATAATTAAACATAATATACAAAATTGTTATAGATCCACAAAATAAAACCATTTTGCTAAATAGTATCTACGAGTATCGCTACAGCTAAAGTAGTCTTAGATTTTCATATTTATGTCATACGATGATACGACTTACTTTCGAGAAACTGTCATTAATTACACATTGCAATGGAAACATCAGGATAATCATAGCGAATAATTATAGATATAATACCTGTAGGTATATGGCAACTCCATTAAGATATGTATTGTCAATCAATTCGATAAAGATATAGTAAAATGGATACAATACCTAAGGCGTGATTCCTAACTAAATGGACAAATGGCAGTAGCATGCATAACTAATGTTCCGTACACGATTCTCGGGTCGAAGCGGCACTTACAATACGTAGGTATTATTCACATGCATTAGACGGAACCGCAGCAGTTTAGCCTGACCGCATGAACCACCAGGCACCAGCATTACTCCTCCAGCTCACGTTTGAAACATGATCAATTTTAGCGGTTGCATTCCAGCGACGGCAGGGGACGATGCAAAAAGCACCCTTATATTATAAATGCATCAGTGGACAGGTCGGACGCGACAAAAACGGAGCTCGAGCAAGCAACGTATAAATTATTTATGCCATTTTTAGCATTTCGGAGTTTGTGAGGCGAGTGGACGCGCCGTGATGACCAAGAGACGACTCTTCATCGACCAAGCCGCGCGGAATTTGCACTTTGCGTCGCCATAACGCCAAATACTCAGCGGGCCATTTCAATGCAGCTATACAAATGGCTAACGCCTAAAATGCGTAATTTCCGACGACAATAAGTTCAATGATTAATATGAAATAGCTTTTCAGACAATAAGCCGAAATGTTTTGTCCAAAATTAATGCCTACCAAAATGATTTATGACAATAGAGTTTCCTAACTGTATAATTTCTAATAGACAAACATTTTAACAGATTAACGTGATCGGAAATTTGCCATCCATCGAGAAATCGTTTCGAGGAATATAATACATAAATCAAAGCTCCCACGTTACCATAGAATGGATGCAATGTATTTCACACGGATTATCCGCAGAATATACTTTACCGGTGCGTCTGTGCCAACTGCCAAGGTATATTAATATGTATATTTAAGCGAACTTCATTAAATATTATTATCTTTAATAATAAATAAGAAGGTACTCTATTTACCAGTAAATTGAACGTCGTGAAATATGTTAATTGACACACAAATATTAATAAACGTCTCGATCGTAATATCAGCAAGCACCTTTTTACGCGTGGCGCCATATATAGAGTTTTAGCCGTGCGAACCGGTGGACCGTTAACACTCATCCGACTCCTAGATATACCTCACTTTATTACCTTACAATGTCTTAACGATAATTGCATTTTGACATTGATAATACCCAGCGGTAAACGATTCTGTTGATTAAACTGGACCCGATTAAATAATAAAACAAGTAACGGAGCGGATAGGCGATCGGAATACGGATGACGCGTTTAATTCAAAATATTTTAATAACTAGCTATCTGATCTGTTCGCAACGGCACTGCAATAGTACGTTTTCCACGAAACGCCAAAGGGACTAGATAAAGTTTTAATTAGAGATTCCGGATGAAATTCCTCCATGAGTCGCCGGGAGCCGATACATTCCCGCTTCGGCACCAGCCGAGTTTTTACCACCACGCAAACTCGTTCCATCCCGCCATTCTCGTCCAGATAAATAGCAACAATAAATATACCATCGGAGCCAATTGATTTCTCTCTATAATGGTTACAATAAAGTTCCCAAAATTTGTGTGATTTTTTAAACAATTAAAGCGCTCGGGTATTTGTAACGACGGAAATAAATCCACCCTCTGGCCCGTCAAACTAAAGCTGTTTTTTTTTGCGCACCAAATAGCGAATGAGCCAAATCTCTTTTGTCGCTAATGATTGTATTAGACAAAAGAGCATTTTTGAAACAAAATGGAACTGGGAACAATAGCTTGAAAGTCAACTTACAGAAGTTTTACAACATGTGGTTAATGACGTACAGCCGTTTCGCAGAATGCGCGTGAAGCTGTCGTGTGCTGTGAATGGTGCGCTCTAACAAAGATTCTGAATCTAGTTATCTCTCAAATTGATTGTTTTTGCAACGAAAAATAATGTTAATCGTGGCGTGTGGGCGAGCTCTCGAGCTGATCACAATATTGTGCAAAAACGTCATGACCCGCGACGGTTTCTCGGCTAGATCTCATAGTCATTGTTCTCGCGACTTTCATGTGAGTATTGATCACAGAAGCACGTCACGTTTCTCAACATTGTTGCGGCGCGTTCTCGTGAGATGGCCGCGCACCCTGCACCCCGGCGGCTGCAGCACCGGCCAGGCCTGCGCCCCCGGGCGACACCGCACACAACTACACAACCATTACATTATAATTAACAAGGCGAGCATTTTTAAGCACCGCATCCGACCAGTTATGTCCACGAATGGAATTTCATTAACATTGGCTCAACGCTCGCGTCTATTCATACCGCGAGTGCACCAGCCCTTAGGGTGACGACGAGAAATTATTGAACTAATTTAAAAGCAGCACAGCTCTCAATAAAAATGTAAACGCGACCGGTTCCTGTCATTACTTAGTCGAACATGCGCCTAAGAACACAATAGTATTAAGAATTCACCTATTATGATAATAATATAATAAGGGAAGCAACAGAGCAGTTGCTAAGTGTATGAATGGATATTTTCTTATAGACACCCTTCCTCATAGGTACTCATAGTTAATGAATCCTCTAATTATTTTAACTAGCAAGCTTGTGAAAAAAGTGGCGTTGCTATCACAAAAAAGCATAGTAAAACCTATTTGAAGCGCTACCAAGTTAATGACTCGGAGCGTGTTACTTTGACATATTAAGAGAAGACAGTAAACTGGTTTGGAGAAAAAACATTGTATATAAATGCTAGTGCTCCCTGCATCAAAGAATTAAAGGTCGCATAAACGAAGCGACACTAGAGGACGCAATTAGATCTTTTTAGGAGGAGCGTCGCAGCAGCCGGCTGGGTGTATCATTATCTACTGCAAATAACCGGTAGGAAGAAAAAGACCTCGTAAAAGCAATATGACCTTAAAGCGCTTCATTCCCGTGGACCAACACGCCACTGTATAATGACTAGTATTTAATCCTCACTCAGATACCACATCCACCTCCACCGCCTACTAAAATAAAGTTCGATCCAAGATAATGCACGTAATATCAAGCCATTACCGATTATAGCAAGACCAATATTGTCAGCGTACTCATATTTTAATTTATAACTTCACTGAGAAATACCGACATCTTAAGTTTAATATAAATTTAATCTAATAAGTACCTTTATAATGATAAGTACTTAAAGTACGTTGCTCAGTTATAAGGATAATATTTTTTTGTACCCGTTAGCCTCTCTCGTTGCATAATAATGAATAATCATTGAACGGATACAGTAATTATTGCTGACAGCAAAAATAAAAGTTCAATCAGCTGTTGACCACCGTTTGTCGGATTTTATCGACGGCATACATATGTATTGGGGTATATGTAGTACTGCTATCAAAACATTGAATTATTACTTTAATTGCCGATAATAGATGTGTTCTTTTTCTATTCGATATAGTTTTAACGGAGTCTATTGTCTATTTTTGACATATGTAATTTCGTTAACGGCTTTTTGCTCTCAAGTGACATTAAGTGGGTCTCTCGTTTTGAATACCATACCAGAATATTAAGTATATATCCCTTATTATGTTAAACAATTTAGGCCTTTATAAAAATAATTCTAGTTCGAACCTTAGCCTCAATCTAGTTCTTAGTTGTGTCAAAGTTATTATACACAGACTAATACTAAACTTTTGTAAAACACCTGTTTCTGTATTTAACCATAATTACATATTTGATCGGTTTTATAGGAGCGGCGGTAAATATGACAAGGAAGGCAATACTGAACAAAGATAAGCTAGTTCCTGGGCTTCGAAGGAGGGCCGTGTTCCTGAGAGATACTACATAAGACTGTTTAACAGATCGTATCACCTGCATAGCCATGTTTAGCAGCACTGATCATAGAAGATACCAAGCTCTGAAGCTTGTGTAGTCCCGGGGATAGTTTAAAGTGTCTTGGCATCCGTAAGATATCTAATCAGAAGCATATTAGAGAAATCATATTATAATAAATAATTCCCTTACCTCCTTCGCAAAGCAACGAAGAGATAAAATGGAGAGAAGAGATACCAGCTCCTAAGAAAATCTTCTGTTGAACAGGGGGGATAATGCCATATCCCAATTCAACATTTCTGTGCAGAGCTTTTCAAAAATATTTTATAGATTGGTATAAATTACTTTTCAAATAATCCTTTATCGTTTTTGAAATACCTACCACGAAGTAATATAGCTGCTTAAGCGGTTGCAGTAAACGATGTTTAATCCAGGTGTCGGAACCACGAACATTAACTTAGGTAATAAAGTAGAATAGTGTGGGAAGCTAATTGTTTGAATAACACCGCCGCGCCGGTTTAGTTTTGATATCTGTTTTATGGGCTATTACAACTTAATAATACATCCATAGTCTTACGTAATTATGTAAACTGTAGGCATAGTTTAGAGTCGTAATGAGGAACGTTTGAAGAAGATAAATATTTTTTTTTTAAGACAACTCCCGCACTAGGAATAAGGACACAATGAACACCCAGACTCGAAACAACAATTTGTGGATCACACAAAGTGTTGTCTCGTGTGGGAATCGAACCCACAACACTCGGCGCAGTACCAAGCGGCGAGGCGGCCGCTTAAACCACTACGCCAACCGTGCAGTATTTTGTGTAGTTGCTGTCAGAATCCAAAATTGCTGCAGTCCTTCTTACAGTTGGCTCTGGATGTTGTTCACTTTCATTATTTCTCTTATTTTAATCATCCAACAGATTTTGTGATATTTAAAGATTACGAAACTGTTTCCTGAGATCGGGAGTGGTCTTAAACGGAACTATCGTTTTAGTAGATGGTGGTCGAGGATGGGTCTTACGATTAAAATTCATGGATTAGGTCTTGTCATTGTTTGCTTATTGTACTACTGGCTGAACTGAAACAACTGATGGCACAGACGCATATATGAATTAGTCGAAGGGTTCAAATATTATTCCATAAACTGCTCAATGTTCGCCTCATTACTGCGTAGGTGTTACTTAGAAAGCAGTGTCAGAAATCTGAACTGTTATTATTAAATTTACATTTTAATTGAAATAAATAAATAAGCAATTCGGAGTCTGAGTGTTCTTAGAGGTATAATAACTGTAGAGAAACAGTAACAAAGAGTGTTTAAAATAAGTTTCACGTTAGAAACTCTTGTTCTGTGGTCAATTTTGTTTCTCGATAATGCTAACCATGAAGAGTACTGCCTTACAAACAAATTTCTTCGATATTTCACAAGCAACTCACGTTCAATTTGCTAAATTATATACCTACTGTAAATGTCTAAATAAGGAATTAATCCTAACCCTTGGAGCGCGGTGATTTATCGATATATACGTTCGACCATACCATATTTTGTTTGACCACGCTCTACAACTGAGATCTACACCGCTAAGTGTACTCTAAGTACTTAAACTTAAAGTGCACTTTGGATTGGACAATGTTGATCTTCGCCAACGCGTTGTACCTACAAACTGGATGGTGTTGGTAAACGAGGTATTTATTCTCACTTGCACTAAAGGGTACGCCACACGGCACATTGCGGGACCGCAAGGTATTAGTTCTGAGGAGTGGTGCGATAAAACCCGTAGTAGCACACCGTTTAGCATACCAATGATGTTTCTGAAGCGCCGCTGAGACAACGCAATGTCATCGCGAACCACCATAAAAGACTTTTGGAATCGAACATCTTGTGGCGCATGGTTTTTCTGTATGACGCTGCAGGGCATTGAAACTATAAACGAAAGACACGCGACTAAGAACTACATCTAAAGACGCAAGAAATACTTTCAGGCGTACGCGATTTGTACAGAAAAAAAAAAATGTGACGGGTCTTTTCTTGCCCCGAAATTTCGGCAGCAACCCATCTCACTACTTCCGTTGGTGGAACCGGCTCAGGTCGCTGGTGTAAGGTTACAATAGGGGTATAAGTTATTGCCATAATTGTAGAAGATATTACAACTCACACTTATCTTATACTTAATATATAAAGCTGAAGAGTTTGTTTGTTTGGTTAAACTTATAAAATCTTAGGAACTAAGTACTGGACCGATTTCAAAAATTATTTCAGTGTTAGGTAGCCCATTCATCGAGGAAGGCTATATAGGCTATATAACATCATCGCTTTGAGCCACGAGAGCGGAGCAGTAGCCTTAAATAACGCGGGTGTAACCGCGGGCTCATCTAGTCTTTTTAATAATCACACGATTAAAACCTGATACATAAATTAGTAAACAACATTTACAGATCGATGTCATAGCATACTCGCAAAGCATCCAGCTGGCCGAAACGCACCGCTTAGCGTGCGGTTCCGCATTGCAACGTACCGCATCGCCTTTGGACATCAAGATAAATGTCATCTTAGGTTCAGATTACGTCAGCTTTACTTAAGACCTTTCTTAGACATTGAATTTCAACTACCAAGCCTCATTTGTGAAGGTGCAGGGTAGCTTTTCAAATTGGATCTAAATCAGTTCAAGATACTCCAGGCTATTGAAGGCACAAAGTTCTTTAAATTTGACTTAATTTTGCACTAAGTTGGTCGGCAGGTCTTAAATATCTCCTCGCACACTACACTACACGCACTGATTCAAATTCTAACACTAAAATTATTACACTTAATATTAAATTTACAAAAGGCTACTTGTTTCTTTGAGTGAGGGCGCTGATGCCTATAATACAAGATATTTATTTATCTTAGCATAGGTATTAGTTGTTACTCGAAATGATTATACCTACACTGTTAACCTTAAGCCTACTGTTATGTTAAACATGTAATCAAAACATTGTTAAGATGCAAAAAAATAAATTATCAAATTATAAGTAAGTAATTATTATCTCCGCTTACTGGTTCCGGTTCAAATACATAATACAGTGTGTTTCATAAACCCCCGTCTGATCTCGAAAGGTCATATTACTGACTTATCAGGCATACCAGGAAAAATAATAAAAAAAATCTAGGTCATCATAAAACATCAGAATAAATTTCCTTAGCTCAGTGCTAACGAGAAACATTACCCCGAAATTGGCGAAAATTCTGTAAACTAACAACACTCCCCTCAATAGCGGAATCCTTTATGATTCTTAAGGCCCATCCACACGGCACAATTTTACCACTGATCAAATTTTCAATGGAATTGGCTTTGCCCGTCTACACGACACAATCAAATGACTGAATTTCATTCCGTCCACCCAATTGGTTAAAATCTGGTGGTCCGCACACCCGATGAACTTGAGTTGGACGACTGGCGTCTACACGTCACGATTTAATCAAGTGATTTAGTCAAGTTGGACGTAAAATTGTGTCGTGTGGATAGGCCTTTAAATTTATTAAAAATTGTCGGCTTTCGCCGCTTACCGTGTCAAAGGGCATGCCGCCTTTTTAAAATAGTGCAATTTTACCGTCAAGCGAGCCGCCGTACACAAAGGGACCGCTCTAGTGATGTTTACGATCAAGAGATAATATCGATTTATTTAATTTTAACATGACATGTTAAAACTAGAATGATAGCCTGCTAGGCTACTAGGCCAATGATAGCCTAGTGATGATACCAACGGATTGCCGTGCAGAGGGTATCGGGTTCGAATCCACGGCGCGCATCAAATACATAATAAGATAATAAGACTTTTCCAAGTTACGTGCGTAATAAATAGTTAATATCCCTGTGTCTCGGAGAGCACGTTAAACCGTCGGAGCAACAGTCATGAAGATCTTTGACAGTCGTCACGCGGAGTCAGTACCCTTAAATAAACTGATTCTAGTCTAAACCATGGAATGTTTTTATTTATTAACAGCAAATAAAAACATAAATTTACACAAAGCTGACGTTTTAGGGGTTTAGCTACCGATATTCTATCAGGTAAACAATAACATAAAATATCGATAGAAACAGTACTCCAGTGAATACCATTTGTTACATCTCTAATTATTTACCTATTTGATTTACGAATTAACTATTTGCCTACTTGAACACTCAGTCTTTCGCTAGCTTTCCTTTTGTTTAGACTTCCGCGTGAAATAGTAGATTCGTTAGGTATGTCATATTCAAACCCTGAATACTTTAACATGTTGATGTGCTTAGGTAGGAGTGAATGCAATTATGCAGGTGCTCGTAGAGAGTACGAGGAGCGGTATGCCAGACCACGGGGTCTACCCGTGCCGTCGGAGCGCGCGTTTCAACGGCTTCACCACCGGGTGTACAACACGGGCAGTGCTCGCGATAATTCGAATCGCAATCATGGTGGCAGACCACAAAGTAGCGACGGTGTAGTGGAACAGGTCTTACAATTATTCGCTGAGGATCCCACGCAGAGTACCAGGAGTGCGGCACGTGAACTGGGCACCAGTAACGCGCGAGTGTGGAGGATATTAAAAGAAGACGGACAGCATCCTTTTCACTACCAACGTGTTCCCTCACTTATGCCGTCGGACTATGCCCACAGAAGACAATACTGCAACTGGCTACTTGGCAAAGTAGAAGAGGATGCTACGTTCTTGGAGCGCGTGTTATTTACCGACGAATGTTCATTTGTGCGGACGGGTGTTTTCAACTGTCACAATGAACACGTCTGGGCTGTTGAAAATCCACACGCGATGAAAGAAAGCCATTTTCAACATCGTTGGCGCATCAATGTGTGGGCGGGAGTCCTCGGCGACCGTATTATTGGTCCGCATTTTTTAAATGAAACCATGAACGGTACCAATTATTTAAGATTTTTGAGGGAAGTTCTAAGTGACGAGTTAGATTCGTTGCCGTTAAGCTTCCACCGCGGCTTGTGGTTCCAGCACGACGGTGCCCCACCTCATTTTTTACGAGCTGTGCGTGAGTATCTTGACGCACAGTTCCCTGGCAAGTGGATTGGACGAAGCGGGCCTATCTCGTGGCCACCAAGATCACCGGACCTAACGCCTTTAGACTTTTACTTGTGGGGACACGTTAAACAAATAGTGTACCAAAAACCGTGTGACACTGAAGAAGAAATGCGTGCGCGTATCGTTTCTGCTTTCCGAAGCTTAAACCCAGGAGTGTTAAGAAGTGTGCGTTCGGATATGGTGCAAAGGTGCCGTAAGTGTCTGGACGTGGGCGGCGGACATGTGGAGAATGACCGTCGCAACTTACAGCAAGTTGATATTTTTATCAATTAAGGTAGGTACCTAGTTACGTAAGATTAAACCAATTAAAAAGTAGGTAGTTATTAATGTAAGTACCGTAGTCATAGCGCGACGATTTTCTCTTAGATGGGTGACCGCGTGTGACATTACATGAAAGCGCTTCCGGGCTTCCGACGGCCCGTAAAGCCGCATCCAAGAATCGTTAGGCCATGTCGTAGGTATTCGAGCAGTTTGAAAACAGTGACACCAGAGTTGGCCACGCACTCGCACGAAACAAACAGAAAACCTTAATACTGTACTTTGTTTTACGGAGTTTTGCCTAAACCGTCGAAGCAAAAGATCAGCTGTTGCATCAAGTGCATAAAATCTGTTTATACCTAAAATAATACTTGGCACGTGTAAAGGACGATGACGCGCGGCGGCGGCTTTTGTCAAAGGAGGCGGTCGGTTGGCCTATGCACTCAAAGGCGCCGCTTTTGCCGTCAAATTTTTATGAACTTTAGGTAGATACCTAGCTAATACGATTTATGAGTCTTTAGTGTTGCCATGGGTAATCTGATATGATATTATTTAAAATTAATTAAATTTACATGGGAAAATTTTATGTTGAATTTCCGTGAAATAATGACAAATATCTCATCATTTTACGCTACTCTACAACCCCTTCATTGATCGGACGGATGGATATGTAACACCCTGTATAATAAAACTAATTCCGGGTGTCGAAATGGGATATAATATACCTCTGTCTGAATTGCGAGCACTGATGTTTGAAGTTACAGGAATAATATAAGTCACATAATAAATGTTAGGATACGATTTTAACATTAAAGCGAAAAAGTTAAAAAACTGAAAAAAAAAAACAGAGACAAGAAATTATGTCCTTTCTAGGCAAGTACCTGTGTCTGATAACTGTTTCCATTTAAATACGGAAATTGGTTGCAACCGAAATATGTAATTATAAAAATGTCAAATGCTATTGTACCTATATTTAATTTTCATAGACCTATCTCTTAATAAAGGTTTGCCTTACATGCTACGACATGCTACGTATTTTGTCGCAGTTTTCTGTTAAAATTAACATCTGCGGATAATTTCTGAAAGTACCTTGTATCATTAACGGCCATTTTCAATATTCGATCCATACATGGATTTTGAGATTCGAGATTCGTGTTTGACATATTTTGTATGGAGCTTATGTCAAAAACGAAACTAAAATCTACAGATCTATCTATAGATCGAATATTGAATTATTAGTAGTAGTAAAAGTATTAAAACTACGATCTGTGGACATTGTTTTGTAAAGGGAAATATAATAATTACCTGATAGTTTATTTTGTTTGAGCACTAAACACAAGAGAAGGTACAGGAGAAACTAAGGTGACCGTATCAATCAAGACACTGAAGAAGTAGCTTTCAGTAGCCTTTTCTTTTTTTTTCACGCCTATTAAGTAATAAGTATGTAACCAGACCGTACGAATTCTGTAAAAGATTGTGATACTGATAACAAGGGTGTTCATTAATATTTATAGCTGTTAATCTGTAAATTGCTTATATATTATAAATTAATTATTATATACAGATTACGTAGTGATTTGATGCAAGATAAATAAAAATGATAAAAATAGAGCTAGTAAACTTATTTACTGGCACTAAATCTATATACCTAAATCTGATACGCTGTGTTTTCACAGTAACCTTGTCAGGTAATACAGAAGATAACAGATATACGGCATTCCTTGCCGATGCTACGGAAGCGTAATAAGCAGTGATCGCATCTCAACTGCGTTAACCGGAATAGGTATGTAGAGGTGTCTACGCATAAACGAACAATGAAAAAGTCTTTAAAAATATATTACACCTATCTTGGCAACGTCTAAGAATTAGGCTACAATTTAAAATTTAGGTAGGTTCTAAGTATTGAAAAATATTGTCATAAAAAAAGCCTATAAATGCTTATTCACCCAGGTCCTACACAAATAATTTACGAACTTTTTCACCACATCTCAAGCAGGGCCGTGCCGACCCAATCCAGCGCCTATGTGCGAAATCTGTAAAGCGCCTTTTTTGCATCCTTTTTCGAAAATAACTGTTATAATCAACACATATCTCGGCGCGCGGCGCCCCTGTCACCCTGGCGCCTGTGTGCGCCGCGCACATTGCACATAGGGACGGTTCGGCCCTGATCTCAAGCCCTTAAACGCTACCACACGTTTCATACGTGACCACCTAGTTACAGATTAACAATGAAGCATATTTTCCATCAAACGGCTCATAGTTCAACATGACAGGTGTTGTGGTAACCTTGCCAGCGAGCCCAGGGCCGCTCAATGAAAGTGTGTAGCTGCCGGAACATGCGTAGGTGCCGGAGGCTGGCAAGCGGACGTACTACAGCACGTGCCGACAGACTTACTGCAATGCAAGTTTTGAAATATGACGACAATGTGTCAAATAGACTTGTTGCTTTTGGATGGGAAACAATGGAGTTATCTATACTTCTTTACTGATAATATGAAGACGAAAGTTGTGTACTTTTGTATGCTTGTAACGGAGTTTTTTTTCTGTGTGGTAAGAATACAAGTTTCACTACTGCATTTCTTCCCGTAGTCCGTGCCGTAAGAGGCAATTAAGGAAAATACACAGGCAAATTGTATATTTGTGCACAGACGACAATAATAATAATAATATTCTACCACATTCACACAACACCATCTAGTCCCAAACTAAGCAGAGCTTGTACTATGGGTACTAGATAATGGATAAACATACATATACATATACTTATTTTTTTGTAAATACATACATATTATACATAGAAACACCCAGACCAAGACAAACATCCATGTTTATGCACACAAATGTTTGACTTGAGTGGGAATCGAACCTTCGACGTAGCAGTCGCTTACACTCCCGTTACGCCAACCGGCCGTCTAAGCTTGACAGTTAACCTGTACCACGAGACCGTGCTGGGCAAAGTTGTCCTATTGACTCCTAATGCTATTGTAACGCAACTTAGGAGAGTCCTATGACCAGTAGACTAACTACTACTACTAATTCAATATTCGATCTATAGATATATCTGTAGATTTTAGATTCGTTTTTGACATAAGCTCCATACAAAATATGTCAAACACGAATCTCGCATCCCAAAATCCATGTATGGATCGAATTTTCAAAATGGCCGTTAGTGGTCTGTGAAAGGCTGTATAATGATGTTACGAAAAAACAGATTAATAAATTTTCTCACCAGTAGAATGCTACATTATCCATGAGTAACATGAGTTGTGTCTTTATCGACACAATATTATACGGCAGCAGAGCCGCGAGCAAAATTATATGCTTAGTAAGTATACCTAGAAGCTATTTTGTTTCTACTTGGTTATCACATATTCAAATTCACTTGGTTATCTGTTTATCCATTTAGCATGGTAGCTGCTGTAATGAGCACTTAAATCGTTACTAGCATATCTAGTGGTTGACGGACTGGCTGCTACGATCAGCACTTGACCATCGTTATCGTCCAGTACATTGTGGTTGATTGCGACATTTCGCGCAAAAACAAAATTGACTTTCCGTAAACCTCGAAAGTGCAAATTGAATTGACAAATTGTCCATCTAAATCTCGAGTCTAAATATTGCCTCAAGACCTTTTTAGTTCTGTTTCTAAATTAATTAAGTACATAATTTGGTTAATTTTTAGACAATCGATTTGCACAATGCATTAATAGTTAAGTTACTCGATATCGTAAGGCTCAGATTTTATCATTGATACTCCGTTTGCCTGTGTTGTTATAAGCTGAATGAATGCTGTGTCACGATAGCAAATCAAATATCAACCTACGGACACGCACACGGAAACTGCACAATTTATTAGTATTAATAGTTTCGTTTGTACACAGTAAAATTAATAACTTACTTCTAGGGTATTTTTATGCTAGGATTCGAAAATTACACAGTGTCCGGGAATAAAATAGCCTGTATCGTATCCTTTATGTTAAGTGTCAAAATTTTGGTGAGGAACAATGCTCTAAACTACTATCAATATATTATATAAGCCTAGTGCATATCAACAGACTGTCATGCAGAGATGGTTAGAATCCACGGCGCCGACTTTTCGGAATTATGTGCGTATTGAATTTATTGTTTTCTGTTGCTTGTCCTGTTCCTCGGAGAACACTTTATGCTGTCGATCCCGGCTGTTATGACGATCTTTGACAGTGGTTTCAAGGGTCAGTCCCTCTGAATAATCTGAGACTAGTCTAAAGTTTAGATTGGTCTGGTTTAGACTCTAAACCATAGAATGTAGCTATCCCTTTGCGGAGCACAGACAGTCATTCGCTCTATAGAAAAGATAATTTCAGTCAAATCCGGTTCGAATAGAAAGCCGATCCTAGGTTCTAAAGGATAAGGATAACGCTAGGAGCATGATGATTAAACTTCCCAAGTATAGTCTCATATACAGCCCCTTTCCAGGTTCCGTGCAGCGTGTTTTTTTTATAACCCTACCGAATATTATCTAGGTCAGGAATCTCCAGAGATCCATTTAACTGATGACCTATTCGTGCTGAAAGCTGTCATGCTTCAAACTCGTGACGAAACATAAGGATTGCCAATAAATAATAATATGTTTAATAAGGTGCCAGTTGGTATCTTATTAAATACGACGCGTCATCGGCTAGTAAGATTTATTTTGATTACATCATGTTTTACATTAACGTGTCAGCCATGATGGATTTTAAGATAATTTACTTTCAATATTATATTTGTATCTATTTTTAATGCGTGAACGATGCGAATCATATTTGGACACCATATACTCATTAGCTATATTTTTTAAACACGATTTTTTCTTTACTGATTGCTGAGCGATCCGTTTGCGGAGTTTATTGGATGTTCGATTTTTACGTGGAAGGTGGTGTATGCTCTACTCAGAACGTAGTTATAGGAAAACCAACAGACAGTTCCCGATCACAGAACAAAAATTTTACCTGAATTGGCAGAATATTAATTTTGTTTCACTTTATTAGGGATACTATATTCCATGCTTTAGACAAGTGTCAGAATATTTTAGGGTAGTAACTCGTCAATATAACTGTTCTATACCTTTGTGAGCAAAGGGAGCAAGAGGTAAATAACAATTCAATACACATAATAACTTAAAGAATCGGTAGTGATGTAGTTACGGTAGTGAGTGCCCCGAAAAGTACTGATATTGCGCATCTATTGGGAGTTACCCGAAACCTATTTGTCCCAAGTATAATATTTTATATACCCACTAGTCGATCACTGTTCTAGCTCTAAATGACTACAAGCAAGCAAGCTTATTCGGTAGTCACGCTGTCCACATAAAAAATGCAAATAATTCTTAATCTTGTGAGCATCTACGAGCGTAAAAGCCTTTAAATAGGCAAACAGATAAGGAACATGTGAATATTATCATACACAACGTTATTTTGATGTGAGCTTTTATGACTTGTATATAAAAATAATTTAAAATAAAATGTTTATCATATCGGCAACTTGAAAATGAAAACTGCTTTCAGTGAGTTTCAAATAATATTAACAACCATGTTAATTTCAGTGCAAACTGATCAATGCATTAATGTAATTGTAGGTATATGACGGGTCAAAAATTACGCTGTTTGAATTATGTATCGGTCTAGCCGCTAGGCATCGGAACAATAATATCTGCTTTTAAATATATACACTAATAAATACAAATACATTTATTTTGCGAATATGGGTACATTAAAATGGATGTTACAATCAATCAATGTTTTGTAGCGTAGCATAGCATATTGCAGATTTAACTGCTACACACATTAACAAAATAAATATAATTTGAATTTGAAAGTACACACATTACTAATGAGTACCGTAATTAGTAGGTACTCGTATGTATGTACACTTGTGATCGTGGCTGGTGCAAGGCGGCCGAAACGCAGGACTAAAGGTTTTTATACCTTTCAAATAAGTATTTACGCGATTAAGTTATATCGCATATTTTAAAACAATTGAAAAGGCAAGAGAATCGCGTTTAAAACTTTCAACCGAGCACCAAGTTTGAAGCGAATGTGTGATCTCTCGCTGCCGCGATTGGGTGCAGCCACTACAAATATTGCTTTCATAGAAAATATCACAAAATATGTCGAAAATAGAAAAAAAACACTGTTTTACCATTTTGTCAGTATAGCCAAAAGTCTTCAGACCCCATAAGAAGTATCTTCACTTTTTTATTTCAGAACCCAGACCTCAAGTAGATGAGGAAACCATTTAAACGCTTCATATACTTCAAAACACAGCTCACAGAAAATACATATTATTAATAAGTATATTAATTACCATAAGCTGTGTTTAGTTAATTTTTCACTGACGCAGCGAGCACTGATTGATAGACATGTACTACGCTTCCTTGTACCCTATTAGTACAGTTACATTTGCTTATATGAATAATATATAATTATTAATTACATAACTACTAACTACCCAAGCACACTGGCAACTTTTTGTTGAGTAAAATAAGTCGAAGCGATAATGAGTCTGCTGTTGGTATGTAATGAAGTGAGTAATGTAATTTACAATCATAGTATCTATTAATAGAATGGAGTTATGAATTGACAGCATACTCTGAAAAAACTATTTAGTTACGAGTAGACATTATGGAACAGAAGGAATTTTCAGAGTAAGTACCAACAATCGTACACGCTATCGACTACAGCACGCATACCATATTTTTGCATTTTGCAGCTTGTGTGGTATAAATAAAAAAGAAATCGTCTTTTATAGGTGCCAAGAAATCTAAGTAGCTACGTCTGAGTTGACAATTTTGTGTAGGACCTTTAATATAACGGCTATACACACCCGTATCCTATTCTAACACTCTTAAAAATTGTATCAGGGTCAGCTTTTTCTGTAGCTGAAGACAAAAATAGCAACCATTCTAAGTGCAGCTCCGTTCTCTTTACGTATTAAGTCTTAGATACCCGCGAAAAACAAGAAAATTATTATAATATTATTATACGAAACCTATGCAATCAATGGCGAAGGAGCTTTACGGCAATTGCTTTAACTAAATTAAAGTCGTATGAAAAGAGTAAAACAGAAAGAAGATATTAGAGAAGATTACCTGACCAAATCCGCAACATACTTAACATTAACATACGCTTTACTGCAACAGTAAGTTTGTGTTTTTTACTTGTTTGCAATGCTGAATGTTTTACTATGATCCCTAATCTAGTGGCACATCGCCTTTGAAAACTACACTAACTAACTAAACAACATTTAATTAAACAACTTTTATGGAAATAAACCTGCAGTCGTAAAAAAATGCACTTGCTCTACGCATTTACTTAAGCCAAATAAAAAATATAGTTAATTATGAAGTAGTTGGGTTTTTGCGAATACTTACATAGGTAGATTTAGATATAATTAATTGTTAATTTAAATTATAGTCCTTTTACTTACAGAGCAAGATAAATAATCGATACAGGGTATTATTTTTTTATAAAATAGATGGAAAGCCACGAAATATTGATATATAAACAATAAGATACGATAATTTGGACAATTTGAAATAATATGGAGTAGGAATAGGTAGGTATACAGTAAACGCATATAGTCAATATGCAAAATAGAAGCTCCCAAAGTCATCGTATATTTTATGAAAAAAAAACTAGATTATGTCCGAGGCACCGCTTATGAAGGTGTTAGTTATCGCGATAATAGATAGTTTCAATGCTGATGTATAAGCTTTAATACTGCAAGGTTTCATCAAACTCCGTCCTAAACATTTTGCGAAAAATGTGATACCTATGAAAAAAAAACGCATCCTGATAAACTTTCGCGTTAATAATAATATTTAAATTTATCATGAACTATATTATATCTAATAAATGAGTCGTATAATAGCTCTACTTATTGAGAAACTAACAAACAAATCTATAAACTTATAAAGCAACACAAAATTGCGAGGTTCGCAACAAAAAGTGTCCCGTCTGTTAGAACCGTAAGACTTTTTACACCACACGTAATTTGTAAGTACAAGTTTAAAGTCGCGATTACAATCAATTGCGCTGACCTTAAGTTGAAATTAACAATTCAATGATTGCCGAATATACATGTAATATTCGGAAAACGGAACTCGTAATACGTTACACTCAGTACATCTAGTCAAGAATGTGACGTATTGGTTGTTGCATAATAATTATCCATCATAATTATTTATTTTCTACAAAATCACTTATCTTGTTTCGAACTAGTCAAATCAAGCACTTTTAATTAAATGTCAAAAACGACCTTTGCCAAGGCAAAGGGTTTTGTATGAAATAGGACGTAGTGACGTCATAGTGTTTTGCTGTCAGGTAGAATACTTATTATCAATAAATAGACGATAAAAATGTTAAATTAAGTTTTATCATCAATTGATGAATGAAACTACTATTATTTTGACATGTTTCACTAGATAAAAATACTTGTATAATTGATTTCACTTGCAGGAAACTTCGCTATGCCTATTCCCTATGCCGTATGCGACTGCTGATCAGAGGTCCCGGGTTCGATTCCCGGGTCGGGCAAAAGTGTTACTGGGTTTTTCCGAATTCTCAGTAGCAGCACGGAATCTGGTGATGTGCCCGGTAACGGCAACAGGCTCGCCCTCTATTACGTGAGACCTAAAAATTCATGGCGAAATGTGGGTGTAATATTACACCTCTGCCTA
This sequence comes from Euclidia mi, assembly GCA_944739405.2. NCBI lineage: Eukaryota > Metazoa > Arthropoda > Insecta > Lepidoptera > Erebidae > Euclidia > Euclidia mi. Next base: position 4,286,670 of record OX123189.2, read on the forward strand.
TACCGTGATACAGGCGTGAGACCATTAAAAAAAAACCTACATATCCAGGTACGAATTTCAACAGTGGCAGGCATGTAAGTTTCCTTACGATGTTTTCTTCATCGTTAAACTAGCCTCGAAAAGCACAGAACAACTCTGTGCAGTGAACTCAGAGATGCGCACTCGAGACCTCTATTAGTCAGAGATATAAAGAACGGAATGTAATCAATGTAATGACATTACATTCATTAAGCAAATGTCCCATAAAAGTGACATCGGCACTTGTGAGACACCCATCGCACCATCATTAGCACAAAATCAATGAAAACTCAGCTTTACGACACTTCTACGTGCGTAGGTACGTATAACTTTATAAGATCTGTGGTAGGTACAATTATCAAATTTTAAACTAGCTGTGCTTATATCTCGAATTCTTGACAAGTTGACAGTACCTACACATTAATTTAGAGACGCAAATTAAAATGTTGCTTAATGTCTACGAATTTTTGGCTTTCGAATCCTAAATATTTCTGGTTTATGATTTAATCTACATGTTTTTGTATAAACTCCTCTATCCTTTAGTGCAAGTCCCATTAAATCGGTTAGGTAATCTGTTCGCAAGTTATCCCCGGCTCTGAACAGACAGAAAGGCACACAAGCAGTTAAAATAAAAATAAAAATGTATGTAGTTTTTATAGCTATGTATATGAACAGGTTGTAAAAAGACCCTTAACGAAAACTGAAATCCCATGTTGTACCAATCACTACAAACATTTTTTACTTCGGCACTATACCTGGGAAATTACTGGTTCAGGAGATATATTGAGGCTCAAAGTTAGTATGGAATTTTGGAACTAGTAAAAAATCGATGCATTTACTCCGCCAATATATTCCTTAGATGACCTATGACCCCATGGATAAGTAGGTATTTGGAGCATTGCACGCGCGCGCTTTTAATTGCAGTTTAAAAATGTGAAAACTTAAAAAAAATATCGTTTCCCAGGTATTATTTGAGGCCATGAGAACCATAGTGGCCTAACTAATTTTTTTACAATATTATCCTATCTTTTTTAGGCCAGTATGGCACTTCAAGTTTAGATCACCGACTAAAAACTGTAACAGTGATTAAGTTGCCATCTAGTGAATATTCGTTGTATCACTTTTAGGCCACTCTGGTGCTATCAAAATGGTCAATTTGAACTGGAATAAATCATAAACTCAATATTGTAAAAAAAACAGTTAGGCCACTATGGTTCTCATGGCCTCATTTTTGGTTAGTATGACTTGGCATGCTGTCCACAACGAGTAGACTTCGGCTTGGTGATGGGTCTTGTGACAGCCTGTATATACATATTTACGCTTGACCATAATATTTATTTACTAAATTGAAATCATAGACAAACACTTCAATTTTAATTTAAATAAACGCATAGCTATAGTTCACAAGCAAAGATTTACGACTCACTGTTAATTAACTGTACGTGTTGCTACAAAGCTGGACAGATACAAACGCCGGGACAAGAACTAAGTGGTCTCGCAACAAAACTCCTTGTACCGTCGACAGGGGGTCAACATGCCTGTAAATAGCGCCAGCAGATGCCCCGGACAGCCGATTAATAAGACGGGGGCTCCGCCCCAGGGCTGCGGCGGCGACTTAACAGCGCCAATTTAACAACCACCCCCGTAGATAAGCTGCTTACCCGAATCTCGGAGACAAACAACGGGCAGATAATGTGAGAATGCTAATTTGTACACTGATAAACGTTATGTTATTGTGGTGTTACGTTGGCCCAGTTAGATTTCGTTCAGAAACGTAGCTCAAAGAATGAGAATATAATCTGTCCAAAACATGCAAAAAATAAACGTTTAAGAAAGAAATACATTGCTACATTTGACACTCTTCGAGTTTAATTATCATTAGATACAAGATTCAAATGATCTGACTATGTAGATATAGCCAAGGATATAATTGTGTACAAGCTATCTTTATTCAATAATTTCATAACAAACCTACCAATAATTAATAGAGCAACTATAGGTGAGTAAAATATTTTATTTTGTATGGTGACATATTAAATTATTGTATGTTGGCGAGCAATGACAATTTGACGGCTGTATGCAGTTTTTAGAAAAATGACGCAAAATATCAGACGATTTGTCATCACCAAATGAACGTTGACTTTTAACTAAGATATTAGTTGTTTTATGCCACAGTTAAGGGACACTGTAATAAAAAAATATGGTTATAATATTCATACTATCAATTGATATAAAAATTATGAAATTCATAAAGTAGACACTTGTCTCCAGACATTGGGTGTAATATTTACACCTCTGCCTACCCCTTCGGGGATACAAGCGTCAGACTATAAATAAACAATAATTTTCTCCAGACATTTTTACTGACTTAGGTAATAAAATTTACCGGCATAAGTTGGTATCAAAGGCTAACGTAGCATTATAAAATAACACTCAGACCTCAGTGCTCCTACATTAAAAATAAAGATCTTAAACTAGAAAATACTGCCGATAGTATATTTAGTAGTTTAACATATTAAAAATATAGACACATCTGTTCATAGTATTTACGGTAATAGTCATATCCAGGTATCTACGATAAAGTTATTATTCATATTCAACTTCATGGATTCAATAACACGTGTCCAACACGAAGAATAAAAAAGTAAAACAACGTTTCAACACACATTGACATAAATTATGATCTTGTGGGCACCATCTTGCAAATTGATGCAAGTAAAACAATTAGTATGACTACCTATCTAACAATCTTAGTTCATATAAACGTACAAGGTGCAATGCTGACACATACATAAGCCGTAGTAAAAAAAACTTTTTTCTGTGTTAGCCATCGTCGAATCTTAGCGACCATATATAGCCGGATACCGAAGTATCGCGGCACGATCATTATCAGCTGTTACAAGTGTCTGTTAGTCAATAGATCATACGCGATGCGACCATGTAAGGCGGCACGAGACATATTCTGATGATGTCATGCGCTCGGATAGACACCGGCTCTAGTCGCACTACGCTACTGACGGACGTTCAACTACACCTCGCCACGCCGTCAAAAAAATCTCCCGCCATTAGTTTCCTCTGTTGCTTAGGAAAGCCCTCTGACGTAGACTTTCGAAAACGTCATTAAGCCAGTCTTTCAGCCAAATTCAATATAGACACGGTGAACTGTGCTCCTTCGATTTGCATTTAAAAAGCAAAGAAGCGAGGGACAATGAAAGCGGGAAGAGTTATTAAACACAATTTCTCACAGCTAAGTTATAAGTACCTGCACCGTAAAACTTACTCCAGTTTCTTTTAGATCAAGTTTTGAAGCCGTCTTCAAACTTTAGTTGAACTTTCAATTCGCACGGGAACTTACGACGCATTACAAGTTACGCAAGCACTCGTATTTCAATAAGTTAGTACATCTTTAGAAGCAAATCTTTTATGTTAAATAAAGAGTTCGTGAGATACATGTTATGGTTGCCACTATTACAAAGTATTGTGGAGTAGAACTAAGTCGCGTGTACATTCTTACGCTTAGGAACATAATTACACGCCTTAACAAAATCAGGCGGAGCCATGATGAGCAGACGAAAATTGTGATCACCACGCGATGTACGCGTAGGACGATAATAAGATAAGTAATGTTAGACGCACGGACAGCCACATAAAATCATTTCTTTCGTTCCATGAGATAAGCACTCGGATTTACCACAGTAAGACAACATTACCTCAATTCTCTATTATTCGTTCATAATAATAATTCTTTGGAAATTCCTATTCATTTGCTTCGAACTCAAAGGTCAATTTTGTGACGCCGAGAAGATTCACGTCAAATTGTAAAGATGTCTTAATTGTGATAAATCATCTTCGTAAACATTAATTACACGTATTGCTATATGCCAGATACTCACGAGCATTCACAGTCTGATATAAATCATGTCCGAGTTAGCAAACCTGTAGGATAATTGTACTAAATCATAGTCTTAGCAATCAGACAATGAATATTGTAGGTGGGTGTCGGTTGGATTACTAAATTACATATCGGTCCTCTAAATCTGGCGAGGTGGAAATGACTAGAGCCGTTCGATCCGCTAATGTTTCACCACAGCTGTTTAACGCGTGGAACAATCGATGTCTTGGGTGTCATTGGAGACGCACAAAAAAGCGCAACATGTGTACACTGTCGACCGTAATGGACCAAGCACGTGCACTGGACAGCCTTTGTAACGCTTCTATTTTATTAATGACACACGACGAAACGACTAGAACTTATTTTGAAGAACCGTCCGAAATAATCTGTTAGCCATTCGTACCTACTGTATACGAGATGTATGTGAACCGGGGATAGGTATAATTAGTGTTAGTGAACACCCCGAGCGTTCAAATCAAGATTTATCAAGTGAGGCGAAGGCGGGAGATAATGTGACGGTTGCGGAGCGGCTCTGACTATTCAGCGGAGTCAATGGCGTGTGACCGACGGCGGCGGCTCTAGAGAGGTCGCCGGGCAGCGCCCGTTGGGTGACGCTGACATTCTTTACCCACGTCTTGTTTCATTTTTGTTTCTTTTTTTTTTTAATATAAGACCATTCAGTTGTTAAGCACGTCGTGTCGCTACCGGTACAAGCGAATAGAAAAAAATAACCAACACAGATCTCGGTACAGTAAAACTCGACGACGCTATTGCATTTTGCGTCGGAAACGTGAAACCGGAGAAAATAATTGCGAGCATCATCAATTTCCACCTAATGGAGCGATAAACCCGTCTCAGCCACCGTTGATCCGTGAAGCTGAGCATAAAACAAAGCTTGCACTCATTGACGCGCGTCGACGACGATCGATGGGGTAATCTCGCGGTCATCCCATCCCGGCTTTGTCTGTGCATCGGGAGCGGCATAAAATTATCTGGGCATTAGCGGGCCGGGGAGCGAGCGGGGTGCCCGGGGACCATTTGTCATCGGCGGTGCGCGGGTGCCGCGGCGGGAGAGGGGGGAAGAAAGTGGCGGCGACTCGGGGCGGCTGCAGACGCGACCACAAAAACAAGACGCGGAGAGCAGGGGCGGGCTCGCAGCCACCGCGCGGCCGCTGCCACCCGCGGGGACGAGCGCGGACACCACGCTTATGTACCACACCGCACACTACATGTATCAACACTACTTGGAATTATGGCGCGACGATCAACTTTAATGTAATATAATGACAAAACATCCAACGGCGACGATCTCGTGCACTTTTTGTAAATTATCTCGTAATACGATCGGAATTCATCAACATTATCGTTTAAAAAAATCGCGAGCCCTATATTCACGGCAACGACACTATTTTTCCGTATGGATATCTTAATACCATCAAAACTCACGAAATAAATAAGGCGCTCGAGTTCTAAGTTTAATAGTAGCCTGAGGTGTTAACGAGTTATCATGATGCCATTTAATTGTGAGCTCAATTAAGAGCCTGCTGCGTAGTAAAATTTTATTAAGTAAATCATAAAAAGCTATAATGAATTCTGAAGCCTATGATATGGCCCCTGAGTTTGGAGAGTCCTGAAACTACGAGCGCACTCATTAATAAATCGGGTGGGCTTCTCAAAAAGCTGTCGAGTCCAAGCGATATGACCGGCTGTTCCAAAATTGGGCCTCGCTCGAAAAATCCCGCAGTCATAAAAGGGTCAAGCGGTTGCGTCACGTCGGCTCAGCGTCGGAGGCGCAAAAACATCAAGAGTACAAACTATATTGGATATTAGAACAGAAGGCGCGTGCCGACAAGTTTTTGTCGCCGGCCAGGGCTCCCTTGGACATCGCTTATTTAATTTACTGAATACCACGCCTCCGACAAATTAAAATCTAGCTGTATCTAACATTCGAATACAAAAACAACTTAGGTATAATAATTCACTGACACGATGAGACGAAGGCAAATAAGTTGAGGGGAAAAACACTTGAATGCATTGAAAACGGTAATTTGCCGCTTATAAGCGGAAATCCCAAACACCACATTTTTTTCTGTCGTATGAAGACTTGGGTCAGACTGTTGTGATTTACAATCAAAATGTAATGTCTCCTAATTGCTGTTGGTAGGTATGGCTCATAAGTTGAACCATAGTTGAAACTACTTTACCTAAGTTACAATTTAAGAGTCTCGTCGAGTCGTCGACTACATCATATCTAGTTTAATTTTAAAGATGTATGAAAATATACAAATTACAGCGATTTCAGTCGACCTACTAGACTATGGGACAGGTAGATGTCCAGGGGTCGCAGACCGAAAAAAAAATTGGACAGACCAAGTATCGAAGTAAGTCAACGTTAGCCTGAACCAGGCATATATTGAGCGATTCACCACGGGAAATGGCGGCAGCTAATATACAGAACGATCATCACGATGGTCAGCAGTGAGCATACTACTGAAGGAGGACTAAACTATGGGACAGTTACGTCATGTGGCAACCAGACGAAGAAAAAGCGACTTAATAGAATTCTGTAGTCTGCCTAGAAACATTACAATGAAAAATTGTATTTTTTGTTCACCTAGCCTTAAGAAATCAACTGCTGATGGGGTTATCAATACTATAGAATTGCAAGGTTAAACCCGACCTAGTACTCATTTTCTTACCGCCTACGGTTTTCTGAACTACAAATCTATACCTTTAGGGCGGTACAAATGCAATAAATTATATTTGTTATTTTGATTCGGTGATTCATTCTCATAACAAATCATATTGAGCAATGAGAAATAGTCGAAATTAAGCAAGTAAGCCACTGCGCAAACAATATAACAAAGCTTTTGGTTCGGAATCGAACCTGCGACATCCTGAGCAGTCAGGTACACTAAACACTCAGATCAAGGAATATGCAATTGGGTAAAATAGATGTCAAAAGAATATTATTTTCACAGCAGATAATAAAAAAAAAAGATTTATACAAGCAAGTTCTATAAAAAGGCTTTAGCAAAGAAATTAACCTTTTCCAAAAAATAATCATCTAAAGATAACCAGGAACATCATAATTACGATTGAGTGGCTTTGGGCAAAATTGAAAATATCCGTTCAATTGAAACTCACTCATTTTGATGCAATAACAAGCTCATTAGTAGTACGAATACGGCGTTTCTGACCAATGTAACAAATCAATTAGTCCGTAATGATACGCGAACCCATGACGGTGCATGTGGCTCATTATAGCTATTGAGGTGGAAACACATCATACGGATGGCGCGTGATTTTATCCATGTCGGACTCAAAATAAATTTCGGAAAAGCTTCATCATCATCAGCCTGCCATACTTCACTGCTGGAAATAGGCCTCTCCTGTCTCTCGCGAAAAAGCTTGTATTTTGTCAAATCTAGCAAGCTCAGTAAACGGAACCTGGGCTCCAAGACGACAGTCTTTGATGCAACCGAGATGCCACTCGGATGATGATAATGAACTCAAAACAAATTTCAATTATTTAAAATTTATTTATGCAAAGTTCACCTAAGTATACATTCATTCATTCCCTGTCTAAACACAAATTCTTGAAAACCGTATTCTGAATATTTGTCATGTATGAGATGGAAACATCTGTAAAAACCAATGGCGTTAGCTAATAAATGGCTCTGACTGTAAATAAATTGTTAACTATACATAAACTAATAAAGTTAAAGTGAAGTGTCTCTGTCTCACTCATTTATCCACAGCCTAAACATGAAATCAAAAACCTATTTTAGAAATGTGTTAGATAAGCAAGTAGATCTCGAATTTTGCGCTCGATTGGAAACAATAACTATGGTGAAACCGTAGGGTTTAGTCGGTATTCCGTATATAGGAGACTGGGTATGATTGTCACACGGGTTGGTTGACACAGAGGTCATAATAGAATATCGAGTGGTCGAATAAGTCCATTAAACGGCAGGTCGGAGTACGCTGACATGAGGTACAAATGGATGTGCTACTCCCTCGCTCCTACCACGCCGTTTAATTGTCTGTTATGGCCTCTGTGACAACCAACCAGTGTGACAACCATACCCGGTCTCCCCTACATTGGTAATCTAATTGCATGTCAATTAGTAAGATTTAACTTTACTACTCTGCTCCTCTGCTACAGGTATCTGATTGCGTCTCTGCCTCAATAAAGAAGCTGTCAATCGGAAAATATTTATATTGCAGTTATTTCAAATTGATCTATTTACTGACGTGAAACTTCCAGTCACAATAGTGAATAGACTAGTATCCACTTACCAGTTAAACAAAATAAACACTGCTGCAAAATATTGAGACGTGCCTCAATCTAAATCGGTGGTTTATTTAATGAAATACTTATTTATGTTTTTTGATATACGTGCAGTTATAAAACACGAAAAAAAAGCAAAGCGAATCGTACAAATGAGATCACAGTGCACGAAACAAATTTACAAGATCATGAAATCTTTTTCAGGGGACAATTCGTAACAGTATTTAAATACAGCTATTAGAAATTCTAAGACGAAACTTAGACTAGAAAGAATAAGATAGCTTTTGCTTTCGATTAAATGCTAGGCCAAAACACTCTGAGTATCCATTTCTCTTTTCTCTACGTTTTATTGTACCTATAGTTGGTCAGATATAAACTAAGTTCTCGGCAATTGAATTACTAACCAAAGAGATCATCTCACCATAAAGCAGGCTGTAAGCCTGTCACCGTCGCCTATAAAAAAATAAACAAAAGAAATAGGCGCCAAAACGGCGTGGCACAATAATGTGGTTATGCCTTTACGTACATGGGGCATAGAATCATTAGCAGCACTCGGTCGTTTGTTAGAGCCATTCGCGGTCCAGAGACGAGTTTTTGTCTCTACGCCAAATTGCATCCGCACAATACGTGAACTCGGTAAATTGATTTGGAATTAATTGCACTAAGAACACACGGGTGTTACTTGTAGTGGTAATCGCGATGAAAATATGGCGCCTTTTTTGTTACGGTCATTATGTGATGAGAGACTCTTCGTGAAAGCCTGGCTCTCGAACCATGTATTTTGACAAGTAAATTCATTTTAATACGATGTAAATTACTACTACTTACTGATGACTGCGGAAACTAATACAATTTTTATAAATTTAAAGGGAAATGTACATGAATTAGGATTTACACTATGAATTTGAATATAATTTATAGGACAAATTTTAAATTAGTTGCTATTAAATTTACAAATGTCTTTGCTAAAATGATCATTTGATAATTCGAAGTTTCGTAGGACAAGTCAGTCTGTTTTATTCCGGCAATTTATGTCTAACATTCTTTTAGTGACAGTTAAATACAGCCTTATTAATTAAATTGTTTTAACTCATAAGAAAAATAATTTACTTTGACTTGAAGATAAATATATTATACAGCAATCACGAATTCTTGGTTTCGGTAATCGTGATGAAAAGATGTCACGTTTTTTGTTAGAATCGTTATTGTAAGGAGACGGCGTTTTGTGTTATTTAATTTGACAAGATAAACCTTCCAATTATAAGGTAAATGCCTAATTAATAAAAATTTTCACGACTTTAATATAGTACCTATTACAGATAGGTAGTATATAAAATTTTAGGAGGAAATCTTAGACTACACGTCTGGTGTAGTGAAGTAAGCGTTGTGTTTGGTACCACTAATTGTAAAATTAAGATTCTGTTTTCAAAACAGTGGCATGAGTTTCTTCCAGGCTCTTCTCATAGCCCTACCATCGCGAACCTGGTTGTAAAAAAAAGAATTGACGTTCATAAGCGTTGCTTTTGTAACCTATATGAATAAATGAGTTTGAATCTGAATATGTTTAGAACTATGCAGAGTGTGCTTTTCGATCTTCACACTAGACAACACTAATGTAATCAATCATCATCATTCACAAATTGTTATTTCGGGACTCTGTGTAATCTGTGTCCGTTGTTTGTATGTTTGTAAACTCCCAAGACACAGGATTTATCCCCAGTGCGGGAATAGGGTTGTTTCCAACTAGTCAAATCAAGTTCTTTTAATGAAATGTCAAAAACGACCTTTGCCTTAGGTTTTGTATGAAATATGACGTAGTGATGTCATAGTGTTTTGCTGTCAAGTAGAATACTTATTATCAATAAATTGACGATAAAAATGTTAAATAAAGTTCTTACATTAATTGATGAATGAAACTACTATTATTTTGACATGTTTCGCTAGATAAAAATACTTGTATAATTTATTTCACTTGCAGGAAACTTCCCTATTGTCTTTTATAAGAAGAAAAATAAAAGGGTTATAAAATATCTAAACTACAAGACAAGAAATAAGTATACTTAGTCAATATTTACAATTTGCAATTTGTCACGCATTGAACGATTATACTAATTACTGATAGATATTTGCAGCTGTTGGTCTTCCATATTAATTTATTAATATCTTCAGAACCTGTCATTACATAGACCTACAATGTTGTCCAACGTTTATAACTATTTGACATATAGAAGGCATTCCAGTATCATAGTTAAAGTCAATACATTCGTTTTGTATAAATTACCAGTCAACGGTGCTATGTTCGAAATAGACTAACCGCTAAATTCATATTGGATTCTTGGATGGATTTTAGATTCATATTTGGCATAAGCTCCATACAAAATATGTCAAACGTGTATCTTGAATCTTCAAAACCATGGATAGATTGAATATTGAAACCGGCTGTATACATTTTTGAAAATAATACTTTAGCAATAACACTGAACTTAATCGGTTTAATTATGAGGTCTTAAATATCAGCCTAATCATCACAAGTATGGGAATCGAAACTTTCGGAATCACTAGTATTAATGTTTAAAATTATCTTGCAGGATATGTACAGTCGAACATCTTCCCGCTAGACCACCATAAGGGCGAGAAGCGGTCAGCAAGACATCGTCCCTTCCAGTGCTTCTTTACAGGCACATTGACTCTCGTATACAAAACCAGTTTCTAGTGTGCCTCGACTTTATGAGGGAGCCAAGGGATGTTTTTTTCAAACTGGTCCAGCGCTGACTTGTTTGATTGTACAATGAATCTTTGTTTCGAGTGCCAATAACAAATTTCCGCACTTTTGCATCCGTGATCATTGCGCTTGCAATAGTGCTGCAATAACAAACACTTGACAACTATACGTGGTATAATCATATCAGCCGAAAGACGATCACTGCTGGACATAGGCCTCCCCCATGGCTCTCCACATAAACCGATCTTGGGCCAAACGCATCCATCCGCTGCCCGCGATCTCAACAAGATCGTCACTTGGTATCACGAAAGAGAATTTAAAACGAATAGGTACAAAAGGATAATCACCATCATCATCAGCCTGTCATATTCCTCTGCTCGATATAGGCCTCTCTACTGGCACGCCATAAGCCCGATTTTCGGCACCTCGTGTTCGGCCACAAGCATAATACTAAAACATACATACATAATAATATACTCACGCCTTTTTCCCGTCGGGTTAGGCAGAGGCAACGGAACGCCACTTGCATCTATCCTTACAAACCTCACGCGCTTCCTCTACATTCATTACTCTTTTCATACATGCTCGCCGGTTCCGGGTGCTTTGGACCATGCCGTTTTTCAGAACGTCACCAATTTGGTCGACTGTCCTACGAGGTCCGCCGCGACTGGCTTGCCCATACGTCATTCTAATACTTTACAAAAATCCTAACTCCGATGCCAACAGCGTCAGTCTTAAGAGACATAATGTTATGTACAAAGAACAAACTTAAATTTAATTAATTACATTTACTTCCACTTCATCACCCCAGGAAAAGTAAAAATCAAGTAACAAGTAAAATCACAAGAACATTTTTAATTATAATTAAAAGAAATTAAGTGAAACTATAAAAACGTTTTATACATTATTAATAACTTCTTTAACTTAGTAATTACCGTTTTAATACTTCAATAACTTTAGAGTGTTCATGGCTTACTTTGATAAAATAAATTTAAAAAAATAATACTTATTAAGAGTCCGATACTGGTAATTAATATTGGCGTATCGGATACAGTTATTTAAAACTATTATCATTTTATTGCATTTAGTTATCTGACTTGGTACAGTGGCGTGAATGGGTCCGCTTTAGCAAATCGCGTTGGACAATATTGCGAAACGTTTAGGTTGTGCAATTTGGTTTTTCTTTTTATTACATGTTATGAGGTAGGTGACGACAGTGAGATAGAACCTTTAGGGGTAATTGTTCCTGGTGTACACGGTTCATTAATACATACATACATACATGTACTCACGCCTTTTTCCCGTTGGGGTAGGCAGAGACAACGGAACGCCATTCGCATCTATCCTTACAAACCTCACGCGCTTCCTCTACATTCATTACTCTCTTCACACATGCTCACCGTACAGTTCTTCGGACCTTGCCATTCACATATTTCGCTAATAAATTTAGATATACGCAGTGGATGTAGATAGATTCAAGTCCCCTTGGCCGTGAGAAGTGGCATAAAGTGATTAAGACCTACAGCGTACGAAGAAGAATATTTATAGGCCAAATGCTGCAGTAACACGATTCCTCTGCAAAGGGAATGTCTTGTGCTATGTGCTAAGAAGGAAATAAAACAAGATCATTGGAGTGGCCTATATCCAGCAGTGGACTATGGCGAGCTGATAGAAGAATATCATCATCAGCCCCTTACAGTCCACTGCTGGACTAGGCCTCCCCTTTGAAAAGAGGAATTGGCCTACTATACCACGCTGGCCAAACGGGTTGGTATAGGGTTTGTATCAAGTTTTCCTTCTCTTACAGTGTCGTTCTCTGTATAATATGGTTTCTCTGTCCGCTCTTACGATACCCATGGGATGATATGGAGTGGTGACATTCCGTATTCTTAATCCGTCACCACACGGACACGTACGTAGGCAATGATGTTGTTACGTAGGTATATCGTTCTTATATTTTCACCGTCACTCCCAGCTGCCATGAAGATCTTTGACAGCCGCTTTACGGAATCAGCCTAAATATAATTCCACTGGTCTAAACCAAAGGTTGCCAGACGGCAGTCGCTTCGACTGTCAAAGTAAAAATCTTGGATGCAATTGAAATAACGTTATGATAAGGCCGCGCGACTCGCCGCTTGACACTGCGCCGAGTGTTGTGGGTTCGATTCCCACGCGAGACAACACTTTGTGTAATTCACAAATTGATGTTTCGAGTCTGGGTGTTCATTGTGTCCGTTAGTTGTATGTTTGTAAAGTCCCCCGCGACACAGGATTAAGTCCTAATGCGAGAGTTGTCTCTTAAAGAAAAATTACGATAGCCATTCTTGTGTTACCTAACGTCATTTAATTTTTTGTTTCCTATCATTATCGCTTTAGTAGATATATAGATATATGATTATAATTAAGAATTTTAATATCACCAAAGCATTCACTCACAATTCAACTTGGTAAGATAATATTTATTTAACCTTTCGAATTTCAAATATGCTTCCGCGTTTTAAATATTACTTAAGAGTAATGTACTTGTATTATTAAATTGAACTTTATCTTGGTATAATCTAAACGTATATGTAATACATAACATTATTGCCACATACTACATTATTACAAACAGCTATAAGGCTTTTTAAATTTGCTGACTCCAATTTTGCTGCGCCCGACAGGGTCCAAGATGATATGATATTCATAAGTTACACCTAAGTTCTCATTGTGGAATAGGAGTAAATATAAACAGATTACCAATTGGCCTGTTGGCATTAATTCAATGCCTGTTGGGCTAGTTATTTTTAACTTTGACAGCTTTGCTTAGCTTTCATAGTCAATTTCGGTTACTTCGATCCCTCATGACAAAACTTGTGTGATGAACAAGATGATTTGGTTTGTGTCTGGGTGTCAATGTGTGTGAATTAAAAGTACTTGATGTTGTTGCCATGTAAAATTCATCATCATCATCGTCGCCCTAACGTTACCTAGGGTTACGCCTTGGACCCCGAGGTACACTCACTCGTCTTACCAGATATGAGAGAACGAAGTTGCCATATAAAATTATCACTCACTAAATAAACGCGAAATTTAATAGGTAGGTTTTTAGGTAGGAGCCCATAGAGGAACGGCGTTGTGGTATAGGCATATGTAAGATCTAAGTGGTTCGGATTAAATCCTGAGAACCACATGTCGTCTACATACATAAGTATAAGAGCTTTACTTTTACCGCTTCTACAAATATATAATCACCACTATTACTTGCTGATGCCACATAATGATGAGCTCATTCAAGTCAAAAGGCTCTCGGAACACCGGTGATTACAGGCATTACAGCGATCGGAAACTCATTAAGTCATCTTTATATCGGTATATCGATAAGACAATGCTTCTTCCATATCCGTTAGTTAATCGAATACAATAGCCAACTTATATACTTCGTATTACAAATGTACATATGTATGTACATTGATTATGTAGTGATTAGTCGCTATGTACAGCTTCACTTGAGTAGACAGCGGCGATTATCATGAATCCATGTTTTCAATTATTTCGTTCTTATTTAAGCGTTCGTGGAATATGGTTAGCTGATTGGTTTACTTGGTTAGTTATCCATATATGGTTAATTTACCGGTTGTCTGAGTGTTGAAGTTTTTGCCTAAATGCCATTTTAAATTATAAATGCGAATATGATACCTGTCTTGTACGCTTTCACGGGTAAGTCAGTGAGCCGATTATTTGATTTTGATTTGTTGTAATTTTTTTTTTGCGCATACATACATAACTTCACGCCATTTAACCCCGAAGGGGTAGGCAGAGGTGTATTAATATTTTTTTTAAAAGCTTAGAAATAGGTATATTGTTTAGTTCGATGCGCACACCTACGCACTTTCTTATATTTTTAACAGGACAGCAAAACATTGATAGTCCTGCAGCACCTGTATAGGTTATGTAAAACTCTTGCGTTGCTCACTGATATTGGGCGCACACTCAAAACGGTATGTTCCTTGGCGACGGCGACCGTTGGGTGCACTCAGAAGGGATTTCTTAAGTTCCCACGGGATCGGAAAGAAACAGTTAAAATAAAATGCGCGGGCGTAGCTACGGGAATCCTCTAGTATTTCATAAAATGTAGAGAAATAACGATTATTTAGCTGTAGATGACGAATATTATAAAATTATTAGGAATTTGCCGTAGTATGACAGCTGACACTGCAACGCAAAAATTGTTGTTACCTCATAAAACAATAAGTTAGGTTAATGAAATTTGACATGACTATATTTTGCTATGGGAAAGACCAAGTTATTAAAATTACATATAAAACCATGTTGATTTAAATTTTCATTGAGATCTTACGTCCATTGTATTTTTTGTCTTAAAGTAATATAGTTATAAGGTTAGTCAACTCTTTATTTCTCACTAGATTTTACCTACGACTATAGCAACGTCTTAACGTGCTTTCCGAGGCACGGGACAAATTTACGGCGATAATTTTATGAACAAGTCGATTCGCACATAACACCGAAAAGTCATTGGTGCGCGCCGTGGATTCGATCCCCGTACCCTCAGTACGGCAGTCTGTTGGTATATCCACTAGGCTCGTGTTGAAAGAATTAAATGAGTTCTATTTTATATCAATATATATGCATATAATTATAATATGCCTGAGGAATTTGATGGGAGTGAATGAAGGAAGAGAGATATGTCAGGATCGTTGCAAATGGCGTTCCGTAGTCTCTGTCTACCCCTTCGGGAAACCGGCGTGAGTCTATGTATGTATGTATATAATTAAATATTTATATTTGCCCATGTAGAGACGGATAAAGAATACAAAATGTCAGTACCCTGGAATGTCATTCCGTGGGTGTAGTAAAAGACAACTAAGGAAAATTTACAATGCAAATAATATCTTTGCGAAGAGACGGAAAATTTGTCATGAAGACAAAAATACAAACTTGAAAGACTAGGGAGCAGTCTCACTAGGAGTTGATCCTATGTGGCTGGGGGACTTTACAAACATTCGGACAACACATTCAAATTACACCCAAACTCGGTACAACAATTAATTTATCTATTAATCGCACAGTGGTGTTCCTTGTGGGATCGAACCCACAACACAGCTTATAATATTGGAAACTGTTTTATCCTTGCGTTACTGACTGACTGACAGACACGCTACAGCCGAAACTATTGGGCCCAGGAAGCTGACATTTGGCATGTATTTTCCTTGGAGACCGTAGGGGTGCACTAAGAAGGGATTTCCCGAAATTCCCACGGGATCGGCCAAAACGGGTAAATTAAAAAAAATGCAGGCGTAGCTGCTGGCGTCCTCTAGTTTTTGTATATTTGTGTTATCTTTGGTGGTATTTTTTAAATAAAATAAATAAACAAGTGTTAATTTTATTTCAGCATTAAATTTTTGAATTTTAGCCGTGTGGTTGACGGCATAGAATACAAGTGTCACCACCCCCTATTTTCCCGTGGGTGTCGTAAGAGGCGACTAAGGGATAACACGATGCAAATACCATCTTTGCGTAGAGACGGAAAACTCGACATCAAACCCTATACGACTGCCTCGTTGGTCTCGCGGCATAAATGTGCGCGTGGGATCGGGAGGTGCCGGGTTCGATTCCTGGGTCGGGCAGTGTTATTGGGTTTTCTGTCACGAAATTCTCAGTGCAGTAGCAGCACGGAGTCTGGAAATTTGCCCGGTACGACAATAGGCTCGCCCCTTATTACGTGGGACTAAAGTATATCTGGCGAAAAGTGGGTGTAGAAATACACCTCTGCCTACCTCTTCGGGGTTATAGGCGTGAGACTATGTATGTATGTATGTAATTTTATTTCATTTTAGCGGCGAGGCTTATCCCACTGCCATTGGTGCACTTATGTATTAAACATCACATGCATAGCTAGATCAAACTGATAATGGAGTTATTGTGAAGAAGCCAGCATAACTAAACGTCGGCCATATTTGGAAAATGGTTCGCGTGTAGACAACTTCAGTAACATTGTAAAGAGTGGAAAAACTGAGTTTAACGATAGGTGAATTTATAAACAAGGTATTAATTAATAGTGTGGCTCAGTTTTAGGAGTCCTTGGAGTGGTCCAGTGGATAGCGTATACGACTGCTAATCGGAGGTCCCGGTTTCGATTCCCGAGTCGGGCAAAACTGTTACTAGGTTTTCCGAATACTCAGTAGCTGCCCGGAGTCTGGTGATGTGCCCGGTAACGGTAATAGGCTCGCCCCTTATTACGTGGGACTAAAGTATATCTGGCGAAAAGTGGGTTTAGAAATACACCTCTGCCTATCCCTTCGGGGATAAAAGGCGTGACGATATGTATGTATGTATGTATGTATTGATTGATCGATATAGATTTCGGACAAAGGTTATCATTATCAATCAATCTATATATTTGGTTTAAAATGAACTTATTTGTACCTAGTTAATCGCATAATCTTCGTCTTTCTCTTAACGTTATCCCAGTTTCAGTCTGGGGTCCGCTTTCTAGTCTAACCGGATTTGGCTGAATATTAGCTTTTCCACGGAGCGACTGCCTGTCTGACCTCCGCAACCCGAAGGGATAGCGATATTCCATGGTTTAGACTAGTGTCAGTTTATTTAGAAGGTACTGACGCCCTGTAACGACTGTCAAAGATCTTCATGACAACCGGGACCGACGGCTTAACGTGCTCTCCGAGGCACGGGACAAGCGATAATGAACAATTCAAGTTAATCGCATAATATATACCTTAAAAATACACACATCAAAAATGTTTCTAAGGACGAAGAATGTTTTCACTAAAATCATTATAAGTAGAGAAAATTTAAAATCGATTAAGAAGAAGTAATAATCGATTTAATATTATGATTTCTTTACTGGCAACTTCTGATCTATAATGATTTGGCTATTTAGACGTTAACACATCTTTTTAAACATATTTATTGAATAATTTTCAAGGCATACTTTTAGTAATGCCTATAAATTAATCTATACATATAAATAAAATTGAAGTGTCTGTCTGTGATTTCAAAATAACTATGTTTTTTCAAGTGCATATAGTTAGTTACACGATTCCAAGTCCAAAACAACCCTTTTTAACATTTTTGTCTGTCTGTCTGTCTGTCGGTCTGTCTGTCTGTCTGTCTTTCTGTTTGCCCGGGGTAACCTCTGGAACGGCTGAACCGATTCAAATGAGACTTTCACTGCAAGGAAGAGGACTTTATAGCGCTACATATAGGCTACAATTTGACCCGGTAGTTGGCGCTGTTGTCGCCATAACAAGTCTTTATTTCTTCGACTCATCTATACATCTATACATATAAATAAAATTGAAGTGTCTGTCTGTGATTTCAAAATAACTATGTTTTTTCAAGTGCATATAGTTATTTACACGATTCCAAGTCCAAAACAACCCTTCTTAACATTTTTGTCTGTCTGTATGTCGGTCTGTCTGTCTGTCTTTCTGTTTGTCCGGGGTAATCTCTGGAACGGCTGAAGATTCAAATGAGACTTTCACTGCAAGGAAGAGGACTTTATAGCGCTACATATAGGCTACAATTTGAACCGGTAGTTGGCGCTGTTGTCGCCATAACAAGTCTTTATTTCTTCGACTCATCTATACATATAAATAAAATTGAAGTGTCTGTCTGTGATTTCAAAATAACTATGTTTTTTCAAGTGCATATAGTTAGTTACACGATTCCGAGTCCAAAACAACCCTTTTTAACATTTTTGTCTGTCTGTCTTTCTGTTTGCCCGGGGTAACCTCTGGAACGGCTGAACCGATTCAAATGAGACTTTCACTGCAAGGAAGAAGACTTTATAGCGCTACATATAGGCTACAATTTGACCCGGTAGTTGGCGCTGTTGTCGCCATAACAAGTCTTTATTTCTTCGACTCATCTATACATATAAATAAAATTGAAGTGTCTGTCTGTGATTTCAAAATAACTATGTTTTTTCAAGTGCATATAGTTAGTTACACGATTCCGAGTCCAAAACAACCCTTTTTGTCATTTTTGTCCGTCTGTCTGTCTGTCAGAAAGACTTCTGTTTGTCCGGGGTAATCTCTGGAACGGCTGAACCGATGAGACTTTTACTGCAAGGTAGAGGACTTTATAGCGCTACATATAGGCTCAATTTGACCCGGTAGTTTGCGCTGTTGTAACGATACCGACTCTAAGTATTATATATATCTATATATATATATATCTATATGTGTATATTTTCGCTGAGACGTAGTTTATTTATTTTAGGCGTCCGCTAGGAACGAATTTTACGAAAGGGCTTGATTGAGGAGGTTGTAGGGTTCGCGCAAAGTATGAAAGTTTAAATAAAATATTATTACTTTCCGCGTGCGAAGCCGCGGGTACCAGCTAGTCTATACATATAAATAAAATTTAAGTGTCTGTCTGTGATTTCAAAATAACTATGTTTTTTCAAGTGCATATAGTTAGTTACACGATTCCAAGTCCAAAACAACCCTTTTTAACATTTTTGTCTGTCTGTCTGTCTGTCGGTCTGTCTGTCTGTCTGTCTTTCTGTTTATCCGGGGTAATCTCTGGAACGGCTGAACAGATTCAAATGAGACTTTCACTGCAAGGAAGAGAACTTTATAGCGCTACATATAGGCTACTATTTGACCCGGTAGTTGGTGCTTTTGTCACGATAACAAGTCTTTACTTCTTCGACTCATCTATACATATAAATAAAATTGAAGTGTCAGTCTGTGATTTCAAAATAACTATGTTTTTTCAAGTGCATATAGTTAGTTACACGATTCCAAGTCCAAAACAACCCTTTTTAACATTTTTGTCTGTCTGTCTGTCTGTCGGTCTGTCTGTCGGTCTGTCTGTCTGTCTGTCTGTCTGTCTTTCTGTTTGTCCGGGGTAATCTCTGGAACGGCTGAACAGATTCAAATGAGACTTTCACTGCAAGGAAGAGGACTTTATAGCGCTACATATAGGCTACAATTTGACCCGGTAGTTGGCGCTGTTGTCGCCATAACAAGTCTTTATTTCTTCGACTCATCTATACATCTATACATATAAATAAAATTGAAGTGTCTGTCTGTGATTTCAAAATAACTATGTTTTTTCAAGTGCATATAGTTAGTTACACGATTCCGAGTCCAAAACAACCCTTTTTAACATTTTTGTCTGTCTGTCTTTCTGTTTGCCCGGGGTAACCTCTGGAACGGCTGAACCGATTCAAATGAGACTTTCACTGCAAGGAAGAAGACTTTATAGCGCTACATATAGGCTACAATTTGACCCGGTAGTTGGCGCTGTTGTCGCCATAACAAGTCTTTATTTCTTCGACTCATCTATACATATAAATAAAATTGAAGTGTCTGTCTGTGATTTCAAAATAACTATGTTTTTTCAAGTGCATATAGTTAGTTACACGATTCCGAGTCCAAAACAACCCTTTTTGTCATTTTTGTCCGTCTGTCTGTCTGTCAGAAAGACTTCTGTTTGTCCGGGGTAATCTCTGGAACGGCTGAACCGATGAGACTTTTACTGCAAGGTAGAGGACTTTATAGCGCTACATATAGGCTCAATTTGACCCGGTAGTTTGCGCTGTTGTAACGATACCGACTCCAAGTATTATATATATCTATATGTGTATATTTTCGCTGAGACGTAGTTTATTTATTTTAGGCGTCCGCTAGGAACGAATTTTACGAAAGGGCTTGATTGAGAGGTTGTAGGGTTCG
Organism: Euclidia mi; assembly: GCA_944739405.2. Taxonomy (NCBI): domain Eukaryota; kingdom Metazoa; phylum Arthropoda; class Insecta; order Lepidoptera; family Erebidae; genus Euclidia; species Euclidia mi. Next base: position 4,307,303 of record OX123189.2, read on the forward strand.
CGCAAAGTATGAAAGTTTAAATAAAATATTATTACTTTCCGCGTGCGAAGCCGCGGGTACCAGCTAGTATTTAATACATTTTGAAACAAAAAAAATACATTTAAAAATACAGTTATATAATATAGAAACCCACAAGTATCGTGAGGAGAATCCAAGGTCGACCCGCCCGCCCCTATGTGCGATATGTGCGGCGCACACAGGCGCCAGGGTAAGAAACCGCTCGACGGGTGAAATGCCAGCGTCAATATGAAAATTAATTTCGAAATAATACGAGAAAAAGGCCCTTCATAGATTTCGCACACAGGCGCTGGATTGGATCGGCGGGGCACTTGGAGAATCAAGCTACTGTAGATTAGTACCGCCCTTTGTAGTTAGGGACTACAAACCAAAGGATTACTTCAATTTAGGCTATGGTCTAAAGAAGAGCTAAGTAAGTAAGTAGTAAACTAAGTACTAAACGATACAGAACGTAAGCAGTGAGACAGTGCATATCATACATCTCTTTCAAACTTACAAAATCCATCTGTCGCCTATCAATGCCGCCATTTTCCTGCACTACACGCCTAACTAGCGACAAGCCGAAATCCTCACTAATCGGGCACAGCTCATTAACAACAGACGGAAACGCAGATAATATACTACACAGAGGGTCTTTTTAATCTACCCTCCGTAAAGCCTTTAATTGTCTTTTGACCGAAAACTTTCATTAAGTGTAAATCGCTATCGATCAATGGAGGTGATTTGAGAGGGATCCAATGATTATTCCGTCTTCATTTGCGGTTTTAAGCGGCTTGGATTGAATATCTACGGCTCACTGCGAAAGGGTTTAAAAATTGATTGAAATTGCAAGTCTGAGATCCCCTTGAATACATAAATTTTAAAATTGTCCTGGTCTTAAAATAAGTTTTAAATTATGTTTCTACGTTTGTTTTACATAGGCATAGGCTACATTTTACTTTAAATCTCGAAGGCACTGAAATAGAGTGGACAATTTTCTACGGGTTTACTAAGTAGTAGCAGAAGAGACTTTCTTGAAATTAGGGTTTGTTTCTTCCCCCCCGTGGGATCTCCACCTTATCGTGGTGGGACGGCTCAATAACCGTGGGTGTCAGTGGAAGCTAAGCGGGATCCCGGGAGGGGACGCTCCACGTGGGCTTGGGTGAGGCCTGCGTAGGATGCGTCCCAAGGTGCGGGTGCGGGGGACAGTTCTGTCTGTCCCTCGCAGTCGGGTGCGGTCGCAGGAGGAGAGGCGTGTCGGTCTTGCGTTGCCGCGCGCCCTATCTCCCGCGACCAAATGGGGGCGCACCATCGTTGCGTCGCGGTGGGGCCGCAGAGGAAGAGGAAAGCGGTGTTGCGTTGCCGCCCTCCCTATCCTCTGCGGCCCCTGGGTGTTGTGGCGGCGGAGGCCAACACCTTCATCCGCCGCCAAGGGGGTTTTGTTCGGGGCCCGACTGACCATCTGGCGCGCCAATACCCGTCGGGGGGTAGCGAGGAATGCTTCGGTGATACCTGACCTTCCGACACATGAGAACATGAGGAACACGGGTTGGTTTTTAGTCAGTAAGAGTCTGACAGTCCCCTTCGGCCTTCCCCAGGGCGGAGGGACTCCATGAGGATTTTCCAACCCGACACCAAAAAAAAAGGGTGTCTTTCTTTTCTTTATTTCTACGATACCTAAAATGTTATCGTGCATCTGCGAGCTAAGCCGCGTATAACAGCTATATAAATAATGTACCGTCTGCTTCTAGTGACAAGGCCATCCGAGCAATATTTTATACATAAACGAATTTAGTTGATGCACAACAAAGGTCCACTTCTCTACTTATTACTTCATATGAATAAAATTGATCTGTCTATCTGTGATTTAAAATTAACTATATTTTCTTGTTGCTTTTCTAAAACATAGTCCAAAACACCAAGTTTGGGAATCTGCCTCCTAAACTAGGTAAAGAATATATTTTCGAGATAGATAATGAAGACGTGGTATTACAGCCTTGTTTGTACGTATGCTTATTACGAAATCAAAAATTACTTTTATTTCCGCAATATTCCTTCAATTTGAATTCTGAGCTAAATCAATGAGAACGCACATCTCACGTGAAATAAGGCGAGTGCAACCATGGGGTAGAACTAGTCTACCCAAAATTTGAATGGTTTGTTCCACGGCGCCTCTCGCGTCCATTCTCCGTTCGTCATTGAACATCTTCACGGGCACTATTGTGATATTGTCTGCAAGTAGAGATAACCTTCCTAGCGTACTCACTCACTTTGTACAAGCAGTTATTAGGATTTAAATACAACACGAGATTACGGATAGATAACTCGCTAATTACTGTTTGTGGAAGTTAAGTTTGAGGTGGATCATTTTAATCCTATTTTATTATATCGTCCGTGTAGTGACGGATTAAGGATACAAATAGTACCTTGTGAAGAGACGGAAATTTTGAAATCCAATACTAAAACAACCCGTCTAGCCAGCATAGTAGGTATATGAAGTAGCTAGGTGGTTCGTGAAGAGCAGGAATTCTTTCACGCCCGAATGTCGACAAAACTTTGCAGTGATACCTATTAGTAAAGAACTTTCATAAAGTATGATTAAAACAAGTCGGAAAATAGAGTCAACAACATAGTAATTAAATCAACACTCAAACTAGATTACTTGGTAAGTTGGATTACCTCCTAGTGACCAATTTATATTATCTAGCCATGGCCTCTTCCATCCAGTAATTCAAAAACATCTCCGAAGTGCGGCGATATCGTTAGTTTAGTGATTATGTTATACAATTTTTCTATTTTGGTTATGAATCGATATTATTTTTTGTTAATGCAGACAATATAATTATTTCTTTTTCTTTCTTTCTTTTTGTGGCTAATGTCGACTACCATACGATTGCTCATTATTTGTAAATTGATGATGCGATGATGTATTATGAAAGTTACCAATAATACAATATTTATTATCGTTTCGCCTCAAGAGGAACTCATTTTTTCGAACCTCGAGATAAACTGCGACTCTCACACCAGGTTGGAATTTTTTTTCATATAACTTTTAACTTATCGTTCCAATATTTCAAAGCATTAAAATATACAGGGTGTAAAAATACCCTTAACGAAAACTGAAATCCCATGTTGTACCAATCACTACGAACATTTTTTTACTTCGGCACCATACATGGGAAATTACTGGTTCAGGAGATATTGAGATTAAAAGTTAGTATGGAATTTTTCTAATTAGGTACAAAATCGATGCATTTACCCCGCCAATATGTTCTTTAGATGCCCTATGACCCCATGGATAAGTAAGTACGTTTAAAAAATGTGAAAACTTAAAAAAAGCTACGTTTCTCACGTATTATTTTTGGACTTGGCATGATGTCCACAACGAGTAGACTTCGGCTTGGTGATGGGTCTTGTGACACCCTGTATTGCTCATTTTTTTTTTTATTAACTTATGTCTGTTATCATCGTGCGGATTGGTTAAGCCGTTTTTGCTGCAATGAGATATTAACCTGCTATGTCGTTCTTTAAGTTTGTTGTGGTAATTTGTGGATCTGTCATTTTAATCAGCATATCATTATTTTGCAGAGTACAAACACGCCTATCATATAGCCGTGTACCGTAAAATCGCGCCAGTTATTCTAATCAACTTAATATATTGTACTTGTGTTTGTCCCCTAATTCCTATTAAACTGTTGGACATATTCGGATCAAATTTTGTATGTGTAATTAAGGCCTCCCTGACATTAGTCATGAGCGTTCCTCGAGCGTACGCTCGGCGTCCGTTCGGCGTGCGCCCGGCGTTCACTTTGTACTACAGATTGAACGCCGAGCGAACGCTGGGCGTACACTCGAGGAACGCTGACGCCCAGTGTGAGATCGGCCTTAATGGCATTCCAGGATGGTGTGAAATTAATATATTGTATTGTTTTCCCCTAATTCCTGTTAAACGGCTGGACCAGTATGGATGATATTTTGTGTGTGTATTTGAACGGCTTTCCGGGATGGTGTGAAAATACAATTGGACCCCGTAGGTGGTCTGTCGATTTGTAAATAAATTTGTCACGCAACGCGATGCCTGCCGGGTCTTTATTTTCGTTAAAAATTAAAGGAAACCATGAATCAACAATCATCACCAAGTCATTTGACACCCACTCCTGGACAGCTTGCCGCTGACCTCCGTGCCGTTATAGTCACCAGTTCGTACTATGACTATATCAATCGCCGATTTAGTGAAGTTCAACAAGGTCTGGAATGCTGCACACTGTTTTGTAACGAGATAAACTGGGGTGACGCAATACCCCATACCAATCTAACTTTCAAATTATGTTAAGATGAAAAAAAAGAAATTTTATAGGAATCGTCCACGACACTTTTTGTTAAAATCGAGTAATTTTTTGACGGAGAATGCATAGTTTTTAGGGTTCCGTACCTACCAAGGTAAAAAAGGAACCCTTATAAGATCACTTTCTTGTCCGTCTGTCTGTCTGTCCGTGTGTCACCACCGATTTTCTCAGGAACGGGTGGACCTAGCAAATTGAAATTTATACCAGATACTGAGGTCTATGTTTCCTATTAGGTGCGTAAAAATCAGGGTCCTGGGTCGACCCTATAAAAAGATATGGTCAAAATTAGGTTTTTGTGAAAACTTGTAAGCACCAAAATTAACCTTAATTTTCAATTTTTTTTAATTTTCGGAATTTTTCCTTTACTTGTGCTGTAAGACCTTGGTTTTGACAAAAATTGACAATTCTAGGTCAACCGTAAGTACCCTATAGGTTTTGGGTCGAAAACCTATATGGTAGTTCCCGTTGAACTAGAATCACGAAATTTGGCCAAAAGCAGGGTCCTACAGTACAAATAAAGGAAAAATTCTGAAAATTTAAAAAAGTTGAAAATTAAGGTTAATTTTCGTACTTGTTAAAGCGCCCCTAATGGAGAGAAGCGATCGATAGAGACCGCTAGGCATTTAGAAAATGTATGGAAATTGTTCCTGTCGTCTAGGCTATCGTCCACCGTGACGATTGAGTGCAAACTGGTACTAGACCCTCAGATTTAGAAGACTAGCGTAATTAGCATCAACCTCAAATAAGGTAAAATGCGTACGGAACCCTCGGTGCGCGAGTCAGATTCGCACTTGCCCGATTTTTTTCATTACGGTAAGACTGATTTCTGGCCAGCAACACCCACAAATTCGTATAAATCGCTTGAAGCGTATTTTAGTCATTACGTTTAGGGCAAACCGTATCTAATCTTGAGGTTCGATTGAAATCCAGTGGAGATTCAATAAATATAAAATGATGAAACACTTCGTTTCGAGATTAGTTCTTTAGAAAATAATTTTCAAAAGAATTCATGAACTTGTCCAGTATATATAAAATCATCATTCTCTTAGCGTTATCCCAGTTTCAATCTGGGGTCCGCTTACTAGTCTAACATGATTTGACTGAATATTAGCTTTTCCACGGTTTAGACTAGTGTCAGTTTATTTAGAAGGTACTGACGCCCTGTAACAACTGTCAAAGATCTTCATGACAACCGGGACCGATGGCTTAACGTGCTCTCCGAGGCCCGCGACAAGCGATTATTAACAATTCAATACGCACTCCGAAAAGTCATTTGTGCGCGCCGTGGATTCGAAATTCGAACCCGATACCCTCTGCAGGGCAGTCTGTTGGTATCTCTCCACTCGGCTATCGCTGCCTTTTATTATATGCTATAAAATACATAAACTAATATTATAACAGAAGAATTAGTCATTTTGGATGAACGCGCTATTCCCAGGAACTACTGATTCAATTTGAATGATTCTTATGTATGGGATAGCCCATTTATAGAGGAAGGCTAAATAACATCACGCTTTAAGCCACGGGTGCGGAGCAGCGGCCCTGAATACCGCGGATGTAACCACGAGCTCAGCTAGGATATTTATTTCTTTACACATGGTTCGAAGATAACTTCTTTTAAAAGTTGTATGATAAATGTGTATCTTCTAATGATATGAAATCGTACATATGTTAAAAAGAGGAAGCCTTAATGATCTGACTGAATGAAGAAGAAAGAAAATTGCCCACACGGCAAAATGTCAGTATGGATACATTCATGTGGTAATGGAATATTTTTTAATTGGTGGGTGTAGGTATTGTGTTCAGAAATAAGTGTATGCCTCATACACACGAGGACATACACGAGAAATATACACGCGGGGTATACACGAGTTTTCTTTGGCGGTTGGCCGTTGTTTCCAAAATCAAATTTTATAGCGTCGAATGATTTTGTAGTCGGTATAAGAAGGCTGTTGAGATCGCGGGCAGCGGATGAATGCGGTTGGCTCAAGATCCGTGTGAAGAGCCTTGGGGGAGGCCTATGTCCAGCAGTGGACATCTTTCGGCTGATACATAAGAAGTCTGTGAGGAAATAAGCACCATAGTAGTTGCATAAGCAATACAGCAAAGTTGTCACTCGGCTAAGTTTTATGCGTAAAAACAATTTGCAAGTGGGTGGTTTGCTGGGTCCCCCGCGACACAGGATTTAGTCCTAATGCGGTTTGTTGTCTTTAAAAAAAAAAAAAAAAAGTGACAATGCGATTTTGCGTAGGCAATACCTTTATTGTGAGTTTCTGCACATCTGACATTTTTCTCGAGGAAGATACCCAGCCCTTTGACAGACTTGCAAAGGAAGTTGTGGGTTTGAGAGTTTTGAAAACATCGTTTGCCCAGTAGGCAGACGGTGACTCACCTGCTTACGAGGCCCTATTAGCATACAATTCTAAAGGGCAGCAAAACCAAACACCGCTACGCAGATTTATTACGTATATTTTTATGCAGCATTTGGTAACATACATACATAGACTCACGCCTGTTTCCCCGAAGGGGTAGGCAGAGGCATATTAAACGCCCACTTTTCGCCAGTGTTTTGATCCCACGTAATAGGTGGCGAGCCTATTGCCGCTTATCGGGATATTTTGTTTGCCAGAGCCTCGTCCGTTGATCGGCAGGTGCACCACTTGCAGGTGAGGTTGGCTTGGGACCCTAAGATCTTGGTGGGAACCCTATACAATTTATTTGGTAACATATATTTGGTGAAAACAAGCTTTTCTTTAAACATAAATGCCCGTAATTCAGAAGCTTTTGAAGATCAAATCCCTCTGCACACTAAAAATTGTAAAACGGTTATACTTGCATAACTATTATTATTATATTGCTCAGGTGTTTCGGTAAAACATTTCGACTGTACTATGAAAAATGTAAATGTAAAGTTTTTATTTTTCGATAGCTCTTGGATAAAATAATGTTAATTTCACTTCGTCATTGGCAATGATTGATTTATGTTATCATAAGAAACCACAAAATCATACTCACACTATTTTATCTAATAATCGCTATTTTGTTACGTCAATTGTATACGCAAATCTTGAGTGATTTGCATTCATCCAATATTTGTTAACGTATATAAATTGCGTATACCTAACTAATTATTTTGGGAACAGGACTCTTCCTTACCCCTGACGCGGACCCTGGGTTCTAAGGCCGAAAGTTTTGGATATAAATGGGGTAACGCTAGAACGAGTATGAATTCTTTCATAACCCGACTTTTCAACCGGCAGACAGCGGCAGTTTGACCACTGCACAAGGGTATTATATTGTCTGTGCCACTGCCGATGTCTGCCGGTCGGGTGTAGTAGGTACACGAGACGCGACAGTTTAAAATATTTTTTTCTAGACTTGCACTTAATTAAGTAAGTAATTTTGCAGGTATATATTTCATCATGCAAATAGTTTATCTTATCAAGTAAACTAACCATACCTACATATATAAGTGTTCAGATCGTAATTCACAGATAAGAGAGTTTTACTTGGATTGTAGTGCATGATTAGTGTCAAGTCAATCTACTATACCATTATGCACAAGAGTGCATCTTGATAAAATTACGAAACAATGATAGGGTTTATAACTTCTCTAATATGGATGAAGTTATAGATGAAAATTTGATATTTCGTTCATACAAGCTTTTGTGTTAAAAATTATTAGAGAAAAGTCCCAAATTAAGCTAAATTAAATTAGGTTTATGGCCAAGCAGAAAAATTTGCCTACTATACTGCCAAATACTACAATTCTTAAACACTTACTAGGCTTTTGGCCTATGCACTTTAAAAAGTAATGAAATAACTTGTTTATGGTTCAGCTCTAGAATATATTGCATATTCCAAAATTAAATTATCTTAGCCATAGATCTGTTCTAAGTTCAAAAGTAATATATCTGTGTCCTATCAGGAAGCAGTTAAGTTTGTGAGTTATGATTACTTTATACAGCATCCAGAGGCCATTAATGCAAATACAAATGGTGTCTGTAATTAATGCAAATTAAATTGCACACAGAGCTATAATCCACACAGTGTCAAAGATGAATTAATCTCTCAATGGTAATTAGCAGTTCAAATGTAAGACAATTAATAATTTTGTCTTAATTTTAGTCCATGATGTTAATTCTCACAATGCATTGTTTTAGTGCTTGGTATAATTAATATAGTTTATGTTTAATTATATTTCTGTGTAGCCTATTCTATTTTTGAACAGATGGTCATAGTTTTAAGTGATAAGAGTATGCAGTGTTTGACCTAAAGGTCCAGTTACCAGGTCATAAAATTCCAAAAAAAAAAAGTATGCAGTGTTTTAATACCAAGATTTTGATTTATAATTTATAATTAGGCTTATAAATATTCTTACCTTACAAATAACTGTTCCTGATTGTTCACCCTCCATGATACTACCGTAGCACCTGAAACAAATTAAAAGTTTTTATAAATCCAATCTTTTCTAATTCATAGGTATATCAATTATTTTAGACGATATAATAAAGTTTTAAAACTACATTTATAATTAAAATAAGGATATTTATTATTTGTTTTCTAAATAATATATTTAATCATTATAATCTACACATATATGCATATGTAAAACAATCAAACATCCATATGAAGCTAATTGCCCCTGATGAGCACTCAGTTTCTAAATGTATTACACAAATTATTCCTAGAGTATGACTTATGATTATTTTTTGTGAGTACATCAAATACCAACCTACAATTTAAAAGCAAGTATCTACAGTTTACTTCCTACAATCCAATAGCCAAGGTCAGAGCCGCCGCAGACAACTTTATTCTATTCAGTGTGAAAAAACTAGTTACCTATCAACTAAACAACACAAACTACACTACACTGCTGTTAATATCATGAATTTAATCTCATACATCACAGTACTGTTCTGCTTTGAATTAAATTATTAAATACTTTTAAAAATAAAGCTTTATTTTTATAAGTTGCGCGCGTCCAATTTCAAAAATAAATAAGAAGTTAAGGTTAGACGGCCGCTCAATAATACCTCTGATAATTCGTATTAGGGGAAACAATTACAATGGTAAATTATGGTTAACTTAGAAAAAATATTAAAGTATTACTTACCGAAAAGATTTACGGTACAAGTTGTATTGTTGCCTCTGTCGAGAACGACAACACTCGTCGCTGCCATTTTCCGTTTGACAGCAAAGCCAACTGACAAAAAGCGGCGAAGTTGGTGTTACCATTATCTAAAGTTTGTTGCAAATTGCAATTACAAAAAAAACTACCATAGAAGTTTTTTGGTAGTCAAGAAAAATAAATATTAAATGTGTACCATTTATGAAATAACTAATTTTATGTAAAAAATATTTTCTACATAAAATACACGTCAAGATTTCTACATTTATTGAATTAATGTTAAATAAATAATGCATGTGTCAGTATGACAGTGATTACAGGTCGTAAAAATAACAATTTTTAATGGTAGAAATGGATTGTAATGGCTTTTCAACTAAATAATAGCAATTTAAATAAAATTGAAAAATATTTGCTTATCTATGTAATTAACAAAATACCATGTTAACATTTTTTATTTATTTTTAGTTTCACACAGTCACACACACATGTTTTAAACATGACATGTCAAAATAAGTTGGGTGGTTTTCGAACGCAATCAAATTGCACCAATGAGAATAGGCCAACGCTGTGCCGGCAAGTGTCATCATCGGCATCATACGTGTATTTTTCCGGTCCTTGTCCTTTCTTTACACTGTTCTCAGCTTCACTTGGACGGCGAAGAATCGCGCACGGTTGTACAAAAGTGTTGGCTTGAAAACAAAAATGTTGGGATCACTTAAAATTGTATTGTTATTAGGTGTTATATATTTATGTAGAGCCGCTGAAGAAGATGTTTTAGATCTTACAGACGGCGACTTTTCTACAGTGTTAGCTCAACATGATACCGCTCTAGTCATGTTTTACGCACCATGGTAAGTCATTAACATAGTAACGTAAGTATAAACTCATGAATGGCGTTAAATGATTGCTTTGTTTGATTTGCGTGTGTGATTGTTTGCCAGGTGCGGACATTGTAAGAGACTGAAGCCGGAGTACGCTGCGGCGGCCGGCATTCTGAAGCACGATGATACTCCTGTCGCGTTGGCGAAGGTGGACTGTACTGAGGGCGGCAAGAGCACGTGCGAACAGTTCTCTGTGTCTGGCTACCCCACCCTGAAGATCTTCAGGAAAGGAGAGGTCTCGCAGGAGTATAATGGACCCAGAGAATCAAGTAAGTTCTAGAACGAGTGTGTCATAGTAATGACAGTGAAGACATAACTGTACATTTACTTGAGCTTTGTAGGTAGTTTGATAACTACTGGTATAAACCTCATCATTAATGATAAGGACAAATTATGACAGAAACTTATCCTGTTTGGTACTATTTTCAATATTTCTCAATTGCCTCTACTAAGTACACTTATAACATGGGGATTTCTACAGTAACTAACCAAATTAAAACTAATAACATACCTTGAACTTACTAACAATTATTTCTTGTTATCAACTGATTGATATCATACTTCTTGTATGATAATTATCATTATCTACTTAGATCTTTTTAGACTACAAGGTTAATGACCTGAAAAACCTTAGCAAACAATTTGAGTTGTTTATCACCGATTCAAACAATTATTAGATTATTAACTTCAATAGTTTCTGGTTTTTGCTAAAACATACAGATAACTCTTACACTTTGGCATATTTTACTAACTTAAAAACAAATTAACTAATGAAGCTGGCTTAAAATATGTCTGACTTTAGAATACTTATTTAATTCCTATTTCACTAATAGGTAAAAATTTTACTTTATTCTCTTATCATACCCAATATCCACAGATACAAGCAAAGCCCAGCCCAATAACAAACACAATCTCTGGCTTTAATTAATAACAGTAAGTGATAACTGTGATAAAAGTTACCACTTAGTTAACATTGTTATATTTAACTGGCTCTGATTAAATGTGTAATCACTTTGGACCGTATCAGTAGTTGTTAACTGCAATACTGCCTACTGCCAAACTCCACATTGTCATTACTAACTGCATAGTGATAAGTGGTCCCTGCTACTGCAGTCAGTCAGTCGCTTTGATCCCTGAAAAGTAAAAATATTAGCTAATAAATTTATGTATTCGTGGGGCCTTATGTATGTTAATTTACAAACTGTTGCCTTTAGTGAGTTATTAAGAGATTAATCTTATCTAATCCTTTATCATCCCACTGCAAAGTAATAAAGTGAGATCCTGAAGAAAATTACTAGGTTTAAAAAAATATCCAATCTTATACTAATATATAAAGCTGAATAGTTTGTTTGGTTGAATGCCCTAATGTCATGAACTACTGGTCCGATTTGAAAAATTATTTCAGTGTTAGATAGCCCATTTATCAAGGAAGGCTATATAACATCATCCTATGTGCGACGGTAGCAGAGCAGTAAAGCTTTAAATAACGCGGGTGAAACCGCGGGCATCCTCTAGTAACAAAATAAATTAAAGTAATAAGGTGTTCATTGTTTCAATGTGTGTAAAGAAAAATGCCAATTCTCATACAACAATAATGTGTAACTTGTAAAGAATATAATTGTGTAGAGTGTGAAAATTTATTTCCCATCACAAAATTGTGAAGAATATTTATTACTTTGAACAGGAAAATATGTGAGGTTTTCAAAATTATGACCCTTAACATCAATTTTAAAATTTTAATATTAATATAAAAACATCAATGTTAAAAAAAAATTATATTATGGTCTTATACAAACAGGCAATTTGGCATCATTATGCAAGGCAAGAAAATATATACATAATTCATATTTTACTTGTCAGACATTTAAAAAACGATATTGACCAATGACTGTTAACACTCAAATTTACTCAAATTTACTTGGCCTCTCATATATTCCTAGAAAAAGGTTTATATCAGGACTATCCAGACTAAAACTAAACATTCTCCCACAGACGGTATTGTCAAGTACATGCGTGCGCAAGTCGGCCCCAGTTCCAAGGAGCTGCAGTCCGTCGCTGACTATGAAGCATTCCTGGCTAAGGACGATGTTGTTGTGATTGGCTTCTTCGAGAAGGAATCAGATCTGAAGGGAGACTTCCTGAAGGCGGCTGACAAACTGCGTGAGGAGGTTGTCTTTGCTCACTCATCGGCTAAGGATGTGCTTGAAAAGGCTGGATACAAGTAAGTGCCATTTGAATTCGTTTTCTTTGCAGATATTTTATTTTCTACGGTATTTGAGCCTGTCTGTCTTCATGTCTGTTACAGCCAATAATATTTGACACAGTTAAATGTTGCAGCTCACTTTGGGTCCTTTTGTACCTACAGTACTTTTGTCACTCCTGGTTCAATTGATCATTCTGTAGAAAATCACTGTAATATTCTCTTATGTGAGTTAACTGATACCAGAATTAGAGTTCTTGGTGAGTCATGTATATCTCCACATTGTCAACATGTAAAGTAGCAGGACCAAGTATTTGTTATATTTATTTATAGACACACGCCTGTATCCCCGAAAGGGTAGGCAGAGGTGTAGGTAATATTACACCCACATTTTGCCATGAATTTTTAGGTCCCACGTAATAGGGGGCGAGCCTATTGCCGTACCGGGCACATTACCAGACTCCGTGCTGCTACTGAGAATTTCCTAACGGAAAAACCCAATAGCACTTTGCCCGACCCGGGAATCGAACCCGAGACCTCCCAATCCCACGCGCACATTTATGCCGCGAGACCAACGAGGCAGTATTTACTCGAAAGTTAATCAATAGCAGAATTTAAATAGTCTATTATTTTACTAAATTATCGAAAAAACAGAAGCGCGCGTAAACCGGATAGCGATAATTAAAAACTGGTGTTACATCCGCAGAAATGGAAGTAATTGATACTGCCTAGGGTATTGCGAGAAAATATATTACAAATGCTTTGACTAATTGCAAATAAAAAATACAATTCAGGAGAAATTTACACTATAGTTTTAAAGTAGATATGGAGAAACATATCGACGGTCCCTACGTATATAAAGACATGTCGAAAATGGCATATTTTTTTTATTGCATCATTGGCTTTAGATTATCTATGCGCACATACTGACATACAATTTCTTTTAAACTTTATTTATTTACCTTGTTTTACAAATCGTATAAAAGAGCAAGTATTATAAATAAAACGAATAAGTGTCGTAGATACGGACATCTGTACATATCTTTTTGTACGGTGTTTTAAAATGCGTGCCACTCGGTGCGAATGCGGTCTTGCATAGGGAGTTGGTATAGGGTTTGTATCAAGTTTCCTTCTCTTACAGTGCTGTTCTCTGCATAATATGCTCCCTCTGTCGGCTCTTACGACACCCATGGGATAATATGGGGTGGTGACATTCCGTATTCTAAATCCGTCACCACACGGACAGCGTATAAAAAGGTATAATAGACATGACTGACATTATTATCGGCGTAGAAACAGTCATCTATCAGTTTTTTCAAGAAAACGTAAAAAAAAAATTGTGTAAATAGCATTATAAATCTCTTTAAAACTGTTAAAATATTGTAGAAAGAAAATGTTTATTATTGGTCATAGAACTATTTCTAGGGCGTGTTGAACACAAATTACGCACTCCTGTAAACCTCGATTTTTGACTTGACCTTATGTACGTAGGAACCGTCGATATACTGAAAATTAATCATACAATATGTACCTACTAAACTTCGATCTATACTTAATCCATTATTCGTACTTATTACTGTGTAAGTGTGTAATACATATTTACTGTGTAAGTTATTGTTCTTACATTAATCATACAAAATTTTGCGAACACATGATAGGTATATCATTTGACAAAAATTTGCAAAATGATGTAAATCTTAGGCTAACATTGGTTATAGGCATATTTAGGTCTTATAATGTTAAAAAAGATCTAGTCTATCTATAAGAATGAGGATGGCACAGCTTTTAACAAATATGTAATAAATAAATTGATAAAGGAGTTTTGAGGAAGTACTTTTAACTAAACAATGAAACATGTAGAAAGTTATTTTCAGTCGTAATATATGATAAGTGTTGCTTTTATTGTTGACACGTTTACTCGTATTTATCGTGATTATATCTATTGATACTTCACACGAAGTTGACAGCTATTGTCGCCACGGACGGATAGTACTGATTATTGCATGAATGGTCTGCCTCAACCCAAGTAGTACCAGCGTCACTCAAATAGCAGTATTTATACTGCAGCATTTCAGCCTGTGACTGAGAGCGCCAACGGCACTATCGTCTTTCCATAAGAAAAGAGTTAATTTATTAAAGAAAGGGGTCAGATTATCTAACATGGATGGGGTTTGGGAAGAGGAGGGCCTGGAGACAAAGCTTTCGTCTCACTTTCCCTAGGACAGACAAGGTGCTAGTAATACATGGTTTACAAGAGCTATTAGACCATGGCTCGATTAACGCTCTAGTAATCTAGTTAATTAAAAAGTGACGAGGTATTGAATAGTTTATATACTCGCGTCATCATGACTTAACTACATGAGATAAGGTAAAAATAAGCTTATTTAAACTCACGGCGCCGCCGGTGCGTCATATCATATTTAGTTCATAAACCGTACTGAAAAATCCCATCATGTTTAGCTCAGCAGATGATGAAGCAAAGTATACCGCAATCTTCTCAGCAAAACCAAGAAAATGCTCACTATTTGCCGTACTATGGCCTGAAATCATGATCCGAACTATTGGTTAACAATCTAAGTTCAAGTCTTTTGGTACAAAAATTTGTTGCAGTTGGAAGCTTGGAAATGTCCTGAATATGTTCGACAGTCCATGCTCTTCATATACATCCAATGAGCCCTCTTCCACGTCACGATTTCAAACCGTTAATAACCTAGTCTCTTTTAATTACGTACGATAAGTAAAAAAGCGATAACTGGCAATTGCCGTTTACCTCATTACAGTTAAAAAGGCTACTAAAACTACTCGCGGGTACTATTTGAACAATTGGTTCGGTTTCGTTTCGAACACGCTACCGTTGCGATAAGTGGGTGTAGGTATGTAATACCTACATTACTATATGTACACAGTTGCTATTTCCAATATGTTTTTTTATGTAGATATTCACATAATAATGTTTATGCTTCACCAAAGGAAGGTCTATGCCTTACTTTTAAAATTCTTAGTTGAATTCTGTTAGCATTTCGCCAGGTGTAAAACCACGTTGTTAGTTGTTTGATCAAATAGGCAAAAGACAAACCCTGAAACCAGACCCGGCCAAAAACGAATTTTATTTTAGTCAAGCATTACCTCAATGCTTCATCATCATCATTCATCATCTCAGCCGAATAGGCATGGGCGTTTTCGAATTTTTACGCAAACCGATAAATATCCGATTTCAGATTTTGAAATCGATTTCAAAAACCGATTTTAGAAATCGATTTCAGTAGCGGATGTTGGAGCGTAGCGTACGACAAACGTAAACAATCGAAATCTTTTTGTATTTTAGGTATGAGACCAATCAAGTCAAATAGAACTCTCCAAACATAAATTCCTTATAACTATTTGCAATTTTCAAAATAAACATTAAATAGTTGCAATCTGAATTAGATATTATCGCCTCGATATTTAGTTTTATCTTATCTATTCAATCTGGATTCATAAAACCGCCAAAATCCAAAACGATTCGCTTGCTTGTGACAGTAAAATTCGCTTCATCTCTTTCGCTCTATCAACGGATCAGTAAGTTAGAAAGAAATGGAAATGAAATTCGCTCTCTCCCATTCTAACTAACTAGTCGTTTGGTAGAGTGAAAGAGAACGAATGAATATGAAAACTATCGGTAACGTAAGCTTTAGATTTACTTTGTAGTTTGGTTGCGCTTGCACCGTTTGGTTCGGATTTGTGTAGTTTGCGTTATCGTGGTATTGTTTTGCGTTTTCTAAAATCGGTTTTTTCACATTGGAATATCGATACGATTCGATTTCTGACTGCAATCGGATTTCAGATTCGTTTTGATATAACGGTCTCATGCCTACAGCCGAAGGACGTCCGCACTGTTGGACATGGACCCTTCAAGGCTTTCTCTCCACGTATCGGATCTTAAGCGTCCCGCATCCTACCACTTCTTCCCGTCCAGTCTATAGTCGGGGGCATTGCCAAAACATTCTCGTTTGATGCCATCTTGTTAGTTAACGTAGTGATATACCTACTATCTCTAATTTTGGGATTTGCAGGCAAGCCGGCATGCCATAATGTAAATGCTAAATCTATACGAGTTTGTACTTTGTAGTACTTGATAAGATTTATATGTACTGATATTGTTATCAGTAACATAACATTTGAAGAAATATTGGAAATGTGTAATATTGCTGTTTATGGGCGTGGCAATAGAAATGTATATTACCTTCATTTCGATATAAATGTATGTTATTTAAGAAATTGTAGCGAAATATAATTTCTGTAGTTTAATACTTACTGAAAACGTTGAGTTTAAGTGCCACTATTCAGGGCAAATACTAGTCTGAGCCCACTAAAAAAGTCCCTTCTCCTAAAAAATGTATAACTTTAATCATTTTGTTCTAATACATTCATCAGCTACTGACTCCAGTGCCACCTCAATCGTGTCGTGTCCGCACGTAATTTGGAGATTTCAGGGTCAGGCCCTTCAAACCATAATTCTGGCCATTCCGCCACCGTTCACATTCCGTTTTTAGACAAGCTTTTATCTCACAGTTTTTGGTCGTGGCGGCATCAAATGACCTTTCAGCCAATGCCGAAAGTCACAAACTCCATACATCTTTACCTCATCAAATTCTAAGCTTTTTAGGTATACGAGCATAAAATTTTCAGTGGTACATCATCCAAGTATTGGCATCCTGGCAGTTAAAGTAGACGGAATAAATAAAGTATCATTTATATGGAAGTGCGTTCCGTCCGTCGTGTTATTGGGGCATCCTCCCCTCGCGTTTTATTGTAATCAACTATTAAGCTATACCCTATGAAGAATGTCATTGCCACGGCCGGGCTATGCCCATAAATGTTCGTAGTTTGTGGGTGGGCGTTTTAAAACTAAGAAGCAGAATTTAATTGAATCTGTGAATATACCTATTATAAAAGCGAACCACTTGCTCACTACCGAATCTAAATACCCTTACCACTGATGAAACCCAAAACACTACTTGATCTCCGAAGCTTAAATTTGATAGATTGGTAGTTTAATAGGTAGAAGGTGTAAACTAATAACCGATTTAGACAACGGCCGAAATTGATCCGATCAATACTGTTCAGTAGGTAGATAAAAAAAATGCTCATTTGAAACTTCGCAAAAGTCATGAAATGTCGTACAATAAGTTAATATATCAAAGTATTAGAATAATTCAAGCTAATTTAGCAGGTATTTCCACATTTCAATAATTTTAATCATCCAAAAATACAAAGTCCGCTTACAAAGCCGTACCTAATCAATCGACATTTCCGTCTACATATAAAAATGGCGAGAAGTTGCTCAATCTGTCGGTTTAAAAACATCCGTTAATATTAGAAAATTATAATTAATAAGTGTGTAAGTGGTGCAAATTGCGTGAAACCGATCGTAATGAGCCCCGTCCGTGGCCACGACACGGCTTGCGGCGATAAAATATACGATAAAAACATAACTATACAATATCATGCATCGTGTTATGAAAACACTAATGAATGCATAGACATAATAGCTAAAATATTTATGCTTTCATATTGTAAATAATAGTATCAGCTGTGTAAACTGTTCCAACTGCTGGATATAGCCCTCTTCACACTATGAAAGGCATAAGTCCACCATGCTCCCCAAATGCGTATTTGACGTCTCTTTTGAAAGCATTATGGAAAACTCTCAAACGTACAGCTTTCCTTACTATGTTGCCCTTCATCAATCCGCTGAAATGTGCAGCTTTCCTCACTATGTTCCGCCTACCAATCGATAATTGACAATTTAATATGTAAATAACGCTGTAACCATCTGTTAGCTTTCTCACGTTGGGCTGTCGCTACCATATTTAGCATTACTTTATTTACTTATAATAATTTTTATCATCATCATTGATGAGACTTTCGATTTGAACGCAGAGTACACTTTATAGTCTAACCAGATTAAGCTTTTGCTCAGAGACTGACATCCGCAGACACAACCCAAAGGGATAGACATAATAATATAACACTTATTGCCACTGTCGGAAAGGAGGAAAATCGCAGATATTCTAGCTAAAATTGCGCAATACAAGATAGATTTCCCTTATCTGCTAGATAAGTTGCAATAAGGGTTCCTACCAGGTCAGTTAGATTACCCCACCCACTGCACGTTAATCGTAGCACTACCAATTACAGAAATGGTTCATACTTTATAAGATCCGCAATCTAAAACGGGTTAGTAGACTGTCCAGATTTAGACCTATTTAATACAAGTCCTTCAAAATATAAGCGTATTATCGCCAATAATTGGTTTGAATCGGTCCTCTGACTGTACAATTGTACATCCATTCTTTTTCGATACTGGAGTAAGATTGATATTATCTCAAGCCTAGCTATTAAAAATGATCAAGCATTATATTATACTCAACTGTGAAAACGCTTTAATGATTTATAGTTGTATAAATAGCTCATAATTTAGTTATAGCATATAGTTTGTTTTTCTATTAAAATAAAATAAATAAAATAGAATAAATATGTATTCTATGGTTCAGCCCGAGACATAATAATATTCTATGATTCAGCCCGGTATCATGAGAGTACTGTACCTGCTACAATTGTCATAAATTAGCAGGACAGTCTGGCCCGACCGCTATACCTACAAGTCATGGAGGGGTGTGACTATTGGTGTCCTTACACTCATTTCTAAACTGCGTGACGATCGCGCAAATCGATAGGTTGGTGCGAGTGCCACTTTGCTATGCCCTCCATTACTTGCAATTTTAATTATTACAAATTACTCACCTTGTTAACACATAGGAGAATTTCTTGCCGTTTTTTATGTAAACTACTGTAGTTTTCGTTATTAAATAGCTGTTTTATCAGTTCTTCAGTAATTTCTTTTTCGCAATTTGAATTACAAATTGCTAATAATTCCTACTACATTCTTAAAAAACGAAACGCCTAGTTTTTTTTATAATATTAAAAAAGTAGTCGCTTTTAACTTAAGTTGTTTAGCTCGTTATTGTTTTGTTTTAGCTCGTTTCGCACGCATTAGTAATAGTATGTAGTTTCAATGACACTGCTGGCTATTTTTTTTAACGCTCCGGGTAGTCAGATTTTGGATTGGTTGGCTGTAGGTTCAATATAAGCTGCCATTGTCTTTTCTTCAAGCACACAAATTACCGAAGGCATATTATACTTTCTGCTTTTTATCTTATAAAAAGAGGCTCTAAACTTAGAGACCCTTCAGTTCACGGTACGCTCTGGTTGGTTTCCTTTCGTTGAATACGTGACAACACACCTGAAATACAATTGCTTGTAAAAAACCCGCATTCACTTTTATTGTGTCAGAGAAGTTTTCACTTTGCCTACAATTTCGTCGCGTGATACCATTATGTAGATTTCAATTAACACTCATTGGCTCTTGAAAGAGAAAATGTTGAATTTCGCAGCAGACATTTAATAATTTGATTTGTCTGTGTGAAGTTTGTAAGGCCGGTAAACGACAGTATGCCAGTTTATTTATATATATTTCAAGTTAATTGAAATAATTGTGCGAACAATAAAATAATCTTCATCAGGTTATATTAGTTCCACCGCCATTTTTTGTCTTAGAATTTTAAAAACTTGCTCTTAATTAATTAATTAATTTAGTTGATTGGCTATCATTTATTATTTTGCTGGTCTGTAACCACTGGCTGCGAAACACAAATATTGGATTAATGAAAAAAAACATGTAATTACCAGTACATCCATAAACTTTAATGATTCGTGTGACCTTTTTGAACGACACCACCGTTCGGTAGCACAGGTGTATGTTTATGATAATTTATTATTGTTTGATCCGAGTCTCGCTAACAGCTGTGGAGATTATTATCTGTGGAAAATAAAAAATATGTATTAAACATTATGTTTTAATTGCTTTCACCAGTGATCGGGTCAAATTACATAAATTGTGACGACTATTGAGTCGTCATTATGCGAGCATATGTCGAACTTTAAATGGCCAATTTGTGGTATCGGCCGGCTTCTTGACTATGTAGGTTTAAACCAAGTTTTGCAAACATCGAATCATCGATACTTCTCCTAGTTTTCCTAGTTTTACCACGGCTCATATAGGCACCCTTTTGCATCTTAAACCCCCTACCACCCACTTACCATCTTCTCACAGACATATCACTCCAACACTCACTATAACCCTATTTATCATTGTTTGGCAGGAACGACGTAGTGCTATTCCGTCCCAAACGCCTGCAGAACAAGTTCGAAGACTCGTCGGTCGCGTACAAGGGCGACACCGAGACGTACCCGCTCAAGGCCTTCATCAAGGAGAACTAGTGAGTATTATATTGTAACTAGAATTACTAGTACCACCTATGATGGGATTTAAGTTATTGAACAAATCTAGCCAAGTATTTTTTAATAGAACCTCACACTAACTTTGTTTCTTCACTTAGGTCACAATGTGATGCTTATGTACAATGATATTAGAAAAGTAGTAGATACATTACCTACGTAGTAATCAACCCGTAGAAACTGTACACTAACGCACACATCGATAACTCCATATTTTATTTTAATTTCGGTTGACAAGATGTGTCAGTTTCACTATGACGCCGGCTCGCGACATCACACACACATATGTCAGACTTGCCAACTGGCTTATGTTTAGCGTCCTGCTTTTGTTACGCCTATCGTATCTACTTCTTTTTACTTGTAACATCATTGCTTATGTACAGCAAATTTACGAGTATATTATTTAATAATTGTACATTTTAACATTTAGAACTCCTACAAGATAATTAGAATAATAATTATTTGGGGCGATAAAACCACTCGAAAAAATGTATTCGAGAACAAAAACGGGTTCAATGATCTACCTAGGTAGTGTAATCTAGTACAAGCTATTGTTCAAAATAAACAGTATCTATAACGTTGAATGAGCGGCGAAAGCGAACTTCCTTACTCCGGTCACCATTTTGCTATTTTCTCCCAACATGTCTTGGCATTACTAAGACAATAATCAATATCTTAGATTGACATCAATATCTTGTTAATTAAGCTAATCGTAACAAAAATGCTTGGAAGTTTAAAAATGCAAAGATTATATATTATGATTCTTAACTCTTCAACTGCCGATGCACTGATCAGTGCGAGACATAATAGATTTTCTATTGTGTTATGTATCGCGGCGGTCAAAAGGTTAATTGTGCTAGACCCTGACCGCGGCTCTGCCCGCGTGAGACTTCTTTAACCTTTCAGAGGGCAGCTTCCAAAAATCCTCTCGTAGTGCTCCCTTACTTTCCCCTACAGTGCGTTATCTATCAGTCAGTCAGTAACGCAAGAATTTTATATTTTACCGTTCAGTACATTAACCGTGTGTATATTACAGCCATGGTCTGGTGGGCATCCGCCAGAAGGACAACCTGCAAGACTTCTCTAACCCCCTGGTGGTGGTGTACTACGACGTGGACTACGTCAAGAACCCCAAGGGCACCAACTACTGGAGGAACCGCGTGCTTAAGGTAATTTACTCGATGCCGTTTATAGCTATATGTACCTGCGAGAAAATGCCTTTAATAATTAAATTCACTTCACGCTCATGATGTTTCTCCTATATGGGAAGAAAGGGTAAGAGAGAACCGGCCTGTAGGCACACTTTCTCTGTGAACAAAACGCAACGCTCGCGTTTATCGAGTGGACATAATCATATCGTAACTAGCGTGCCTTTACAAGTCATACAAAATATGCTCTATAAGGAATCAAAAGCGAAGATAACACACATCGTTCAAAATTTGCAATGGTTAAAATTCTCTATGAATTTAAACGAAACTACACGATGTTCTAATTATTTTATTCTTATATCTATGTCTTTACAAAACAACTCGTCTTCTTCATTCTTTAAATATGTACTTTAACGAAACCTTTCATCGCAGGTCGCTAAGGAGCAGACAGAGGTGACATTCGCGGTGAGCGACAAGGACGACTTCACTCACGAGCTGAACGAGTACGGCATCGACTACGCCAAGGGAGACAAGCCCGTCGTCGCCGGCCGCGACGCTGACGGCAACAAGTTCGTCATGTCCACCGAGTTCAGGTACGTCACACTACTGACTAGTTTGTATGTAACGAGCATGACATAAAAGAATGACTTAACTTATAGAGTGCCGTGTCTGCGATTATGCAACGACATCACATCTTATGCTTATGTGTACAAAGAAATAGGTTACGCGCTCGTATTTAAGCAATTGTAAGTGCGGTTTCAGATTAGCGTTTTATACGCGCCTATAAGCTCGTTTTTGGAAGCGCTTGTAGGTGCGTATAGGCACGCCGTTTGGCACACGCGCAACTCGTACGAGCGATGACGCGCTTAGCCGTCAGAATCTATGTTGACACTGACAAGATGTCACTACCATTTCGAGCGAACACGTCGAAATATGCCCGTATACGTGAGTACGGTTTTTCTGAAGCGCGTAATTTTAAAACTACCGTATACGCGCAGAAAAATACGCTAATCTGAAACCGTCAATCAACGGTATTGTTAATTCCATTAGTCAAAAGATAACTACCACTGCGCTGCTAATACTCATGAAACGTTAAAACTAATTTACTATATATTTGGAACTCCATAGTAAGGCTATGGGAAGAAACTGTAAGAAAGTTGTGCTAATCACAGTTTTAAAATCATGACTTCAATAAGATACAAGGATACCAATAAAGAATTAAGAATTGTACTCAGTCACAGATTACAAATCGTGTAGATATTTCAATATAATGTTGAATACTGCATGGCTATTCCACACCTACCGCAATGCGAGAACATTTGTTTACAAATCGCCTTATATCTCCATCCATTTTGGCCGGATGCCAGCTCTTATCCAAAATAACAGCTACTTTATAAAACACTAGCCGTTTCCCGCGGTTTCACCCGCGTCCTGAGGGAACTACTTCGCGTACCCGAAAATCCCAAATATATTACGGACCCCTACTTTTTCTAAAATAAAATATAGGCTATGTTACTCGCAGATAATGTAGCTTTCTAATGGTGAAAAAATTTTTAAAATCGGTCCAGTAGTTTTTTAGTTTATCCATTACAAACAAACAAAAATACAAATTTTTCCTCTTTATAATATTAGTGTAGACATGCACATTACATTTTTATAAACAATAGTGTTATGTAGATGTGTTGACGCATGCACAACTGTCTGATCAAAGCATAATTTTCACGTGTCCACTCACATATCATCTCAAGAGCCTAAACTACTGAAATTAGAATCATTAAATTTTAATTTGGTCAGTGGGGCTTTTATTTATCACTAATGAAAGAATGTATACAGTAACGTTGAAGCGAATAGAAAAAATCATAAAGATGTTTATAGCGAATGGTGGAATTTTGTACAGATGTTTATGGTCTTTTGATATTTTTATGTTTTTCTTATCGTCACGGTGTTGCCAGTTACGGCGGTCGCGCTCCGTAAATTTTATTTGTTCGTATTACATCGAGTAAATGAGTGATAAGCGACGCATAGTGTGCATTGCTTCTACTTAACTAGTTATTTAAATACAATGCAGACGCAGGAAGCTATTTAAGCGCATTTTTACATAAATGCAATACTAAAACTTGTTTTTTTTGCATAATTCAATATGTTGTTAAATTATTATCGCTCGTTTTAAAAGTATACTTACTTGTAAAGTACATTTTTCAGTATTCACTTAGACACGCTTACTCTTGAAGTATTATTTGTTTGATATATCAATCCTACATGTAGATTTTAATCAATATTTTTGAATACACAGTAGAATGGCGTTGAAATTAACACTGCCGAGTTGCATGACTTTTATCGTAGATTCAATGCCATGCGAAAACCTTTTGTATGGGAACATACTTTATTATGGGATATTATTGTGTATAATGTCTCAACTCCAGAATAGCCCACACTTTTTATCTTGAAAATAGTTTTTTTAATTTATTAGAATAATAAGATAGTCCGTGTGGTGACGGATTAAGAATACGGATTGTCACCACCCCATATCATCCCATGGGTGTCGTAAGAGCCGACAGAGGGAGCATATTATACAGAGAACAGCACTGTAAGAGAAGGAAAACTTGATACAAATCCTATACCAACCCGTTCGGCCAGCGTGGTATAGTAGGCCAATTCCTACATTTCAAAGGAGAGGCCTAATCCAGCAGTGGACTGTTAAAGGCTGATGATAACTAATAGGGAAGTTTCCTGCAAGTGAAATAAATTATACAAGTATTTTTATCTAGTGAAACATGTCAAAATAATGGTAGTTTCATTCATCAATAATTAATGTTAAGACTTTATTTAACATTTTTTATTGTCAATTTATTGATAATAAGTGTTCTACTTGACAGCAAAATACTATGACGTCACTAGGTCATATTTCATACAAAGCAATTTCATTAAAAGTGTTCGATTTGACTAGTTGGAAACAACCCTATTAATGAACAGGATAGGTTGTATTGTTACATATTTATGGTATAGTTGGCAGGTGTAACACTGCTTAATCCAAAGGAATAAAGTCGATAATCACTTAAAATTGTATAAAGTGAACACCTCATTATATTTTGCCTTATAAAAACTATAATAAAAATATGTATAATGCATGTGTTAAATTATACTTAGCTACATCATTAGTGGATATTTGTTAAGTGCAAAGTAGGTAGGTATAGTCACATTGTGGCAGCTGTATTAAATTCCTACTGTTTGTGTAATTAAAAACTGAAACAAATTTATATTGATATCTATGTATGTAGTAAAATTCTCCAATATCACGCCAGTTATATTACGAGCCGTCCCTTTCGCTATTTTATTGCTTGAATTTGTGTCTCGGCGAGATGTCTCTCCTTAAACTGTTCGGAAACCACCGCGGTGTCCTCTAGGTACCACTGTGATGTAGTGACGCAAATCGCTTGCATAACTCACCATTAATAAACCCATTTTGTCCACAGCATCGAGAACCTCCTCCAATTCACAAAGGACTTGTTAGACGGCAAGCTGGAGGCGTTCATCAAATCCGAAGCTGTTCCTGAAGCCAACGATGGTCCCGTGAAGGTTGCTGTGGGCAAGAACTTTAAGGAGCTGGTGACTGACAGCGGTAGAGACGCTCTTATTGAGTTCTACGCGCCGTGGTGCGGACACTGCCAGAAACTGGCGCCCGTCTGGGAGGAGCTCGGTGATAAGGTATGTTGGGATTATTTAATACTAGAAGATGCCCGCGGTTACACCCGCATTATTTAAGGCTACTGCTCCAATCCCGTCGCTCATAGCGTGATGTTATATAGCCTATAGCCTTCCTCGATAAATGGGCCATCGAACACTGAAAGAATTTTTGAAATCGGACCAGTAGTTCCCGAGATTAGCGCGTTCAACCCATCAAACAAACAAACTCTTCAGCTTTATATATTAGTATAAGTTGAAACTGCGGTTAATCCCGCGTTATTGAGGGCTATTGCTTCATACGAACATATCAACAAGTGCCAACAGTATGTGGCACAAATTTTCAATATTGTGACACTTGCACATACAAGCCAAATTTCAAGTTCTTGTGTCCAATGGTTTGGGCTGTGCGTTGTCTGTCAATGCAAGATTTTCATAGATACACATATCAAATTCATTTCTTGAATAAATTTCAGAATAATTTGCTAAATATGTATCACATTGGAATATATTTACTAATCTAACTGCGTTTCGCACTCTCTTCACCTTAGACTTTCTATTTAATAATTACTATAGCAATCACTTCAGCATAACCAATCTTAAAATAATTTATATCAAATAGTATATAGTTAACGTAACTAATCGTATTAAAATACATTTACATTATAAAAAGTCCTAATTAATAAGTCTGTATTAAATTGCTCTGAATCATTCGTTCATCATAGATTCAGCAACTTTTGTATGGATGTACCTAAGTGACTAAAACTTAGGATGGTGTCCTAGGGAACAGTTTATTGATATTTCTACCTAAGAGAGTGTAACTTTTACCACTATGGTCATATGTGACAAACCAAAATCATTGTGTCCATTGGTTGTATGTTTGTAAAGTCTCCGCGACACAGCATTTATTCCTGCGAGAGTTGTCTTCTATACATGACAGTTGCGTTAAAAAAAGTTAAAATAGGTATTGCACATTTTAAAACTAATATATCACGATAAAATTCGTAAACTGTAGTTTAAATTTGAATATACTTTTTCTTTTCATTTTCCTAATACACCATTTTATTTACTGCCCACAGCTGAAGAACGAGGCCGTAGACGTGATCAAGATCGACGCGACGGCGAACGACTGGCCCAAGTCGCAATACGACGTGTCCGGGTTCCCCACCATCTACTGGAAGTTCGCTGACAACACCAAGAAACCTGTCAGATACAATGTGAGTAATACCTTAGACTATGACCAATACTTTAAAAAAGTAAAGGAAATATAACTTTGAGGCCGCCCTCACATTCAAAAGACTAAAGCTTTCTCAAAGAACGCTGGCTGACGCGACGTAGACGCGGCGGTACCGCGGCGTGACGCTGACGCCCAATGTGAGGGCGGCCTAAGAAGTATACTTATGGGAGGAAAGAAGAACCCACTACGCACCCTGAGATTGACCACCCCAACTATTGCAATACCATAAGGGTATAAGGGGTTTTTATAGCGAGCCTGTTGCCGTTGCCGGGCACATTGCCAGACTCCATGCTGCTACTGAGAATTCAGAAAAATCTTAGTCTATGCTCAATACTTAAAAAAGTAATGGAATGAACCTTTGAAAAATAGCCCAAAATCAAGCTTATCTGTTTCATGCCTTGACATTCATTGTCCTGTTTGTGAATTTTAGTGAAATAGTTATTGGTTAATTGATTAGATCCAAACCATTGTTTATACCTACTAAAGCTCCCTTGCTGTTGCTAGAACATCTGTTAAATATTTATTATTTTTGAAGTCTCACTTCTTATTCTATTTATATTTTGCAGTTAAAGGTAAGTTCTAATTAAAACATTTTAAGTAGACTGTGCTGTATTGGCTATGGATTCGATATTCATGCAGAACAAAATTTGTGATAATTACAAAAATCTACAAGTCCCATTAGTCTGTGATTTATTATCTTAGGAATGGATATGGATAAGATATGGTTTCATTTTTTGGATTGTAGGATATGGTATCCTAAAATCTAAAAAATTAAACAATGTATTTTCTTTATGAATGAAAGACCTACTATGTTGTCGCTCAAAAGACTGATCACAAATAAAAGAGAATAATGTAATGTTTTATCTTAGCCTATGTCAAAGCTAAACTATATTCTAAGATCTAACATAATAAATCCTAACCCTTATATACTATGCGTTAACAGTTTACTAACAAAACCATGTGTTACATTACAGGGTGGACGTGCCCTCGAAGACTTCATCAAGTATGTGTCAGAGCAAGCTTCCAGCGAACTCAGCGGCTGGGACAGAAAGGGCAAACCCAAGAAGGAAGAGTTGTAAACCAGTGATGAACACTTTCCATGAAAGATCTGTGTGTGAGCGCGCGAATGTGCGGGTGAATGTCACACTGACACCTGTCAAACTTGTCTATGTGTCCTCGCTTCACAATTCCGTTTATTCTTTTTTTATTTTGACACACTAACGAGTTTGACGTGCCAGTCTTGTAATAAATCTATTTTAGATTTATCTAAATACAGTAATTTTGAATGCATTTCTTTATATAGTGTCGGTGGAATAACAAATAAATTAGGTTGTATTTATAAATTTTGTTGTTTTATTTACTTGGTGAATTGAAACCCGTATTGCGACCCGGTAAGCGACATTTCTGAAGGCTTACGGCTTGGTCTCGAGATCGGTCTAAGCGGCGCGGTATGGGCGATGTACATGGCGCGTTCACTTTGAGGCGGCCGCGCGCCGCGTCACAGTAAACGCGCCATGTACATGGAAAACGCTCGCCGCTGCCGCCCGCCGCTGTAGGCCGTGACCAGGTCGTTAGGCCCGGCGCACATATGGCGGAGCACCGCAGAGCATTCATCAGTGTGTCAACCTAATGGCCGTAACACACGCTCGAACTTGTCCGGCGGACCAAACCCGTCGGTCCGGCGGACCAAATCCGTTCTCGCTACAGACGACCGGATCGGACAGTTGCTTCACGTAAGCCATGTCCGATCCGACCGATCTGCAAACTAGCGGACCGAGGCGGACTCAATTAATAATAATTATGTTCGCCAGACTACAGACGGGCAGATTTGGTCCGGAGGCGACCCAAATCCGTGGTCTGTTCGGATCAAGTTCGAGCGTGTGTTACGGCTATAAACGTGCCCTGCGCTGCGTACCGCCATATGTGCACTGGTCCTTAGATGCGTAGCATAACGATCATAAACCCAGACGGTTTCAATAAAAAAGGAGAGAGATTGAGTAGGAAGTATATGTCTATCTCGTATATGGATAATGTTACTGGTAAATGTATGCAAGCATGATTCATATTCCATTAACATGTAAAAATATACTGATGTGTCATGCCGCATGACACATTGGTGCATTTTCAGCCGCTGACGAACATTATAAGAAAAATGAGTGGGCACCGAATGACTAGGTCGCAAAACAGCACCAACTATCTTATTAGCTTTGTATCTTATTATTATTAATACCAACCTTAAGCAAAAGATTGCCATCAAGAACCATGGGGCAGGTTGTCGTGTTCAGTGGCAAGAAAGTTAAATAGAGATAAAAAGAAAAAATGACGGCGGATAGTTGCTCAAACCGTAACTATTCAGTAATCTGTGCTCAGACGCAGCAGGAGTAGGTATCCCACAAAGTGGACCGACGATCTGGTTGAGATTGCGGGAAGCGGTTGGATGCGGACTCGGCTTGGCGGCTCAAGATGGCGGTGTGTGAAGAAAAACGTCCAACCTCTCTGAATAAAGCCGATTATGGTCATTTTACTTTACTTTGACAAGATTGTCAAATATCTTTCGACAGCTTTTTGGTTACTGTGCAACAGTCCCAACTATTCCAAAATTTCCTTCGTTATTTACTCTTTTTAATCAACCGTAATCATATATTGCTGTGTACAGTTTGGCATTGCATCCGATATTATGGTATTCAAATTTTTTGAGTAAGTATGTACATATTGTGTGTAGCGTTATATTATTTTGAAAATATAAGTGTGGTACCTATATGCAACGAACTTATAGTAAGTTCCTTGGATATATTATGCGTGTGGTGACGGATTAAGAATACGGAATGTCACCACCCCTTAACATCCCATGGGTGTCGTAAGAGCCGACAGAGAGATATTAATTATAAAGAGAACAGCACTGTAAGATAAGGAAAACTTATTACAAGCCCTATACCAACCCGTTTGGCCAGGGACTAGGGACTGTTAAAGGCTGATGATGAAATTATTATTTTGGCCAATGCAATAACTTGCATTGAATACATTTACCTAGCTTAGTTCTGGTCAGAAAACCTATGGTACCTTTTTGTTGCTTGTTCTAATGATGCATTTAAGTACCTTATCATCAGCCTTTTGAAGTCCACTGCTGGACATAAGCCTTCCTTAATTTAAGTCACTGGCATTGTAAGGCAATAGGAAAATTTTGCCTATGGCAATCTTCGTATACCGCGCGGGCAAGACGGATAGGCTGTGTTTCATTTCGAGGATTACGTAGTCTGCCGCATGGACCATGCGGCAGACGACGTAATCCTCGAAATGAAGGTACCATGCGGCATGGTACCTACTATGTGCTTCGTAATAAGTAGGTACCTACTTATAGTGTAGTACCGTGAAACCATGAAGTTATAGATAAACATGGAGACCGCACTCCGAATACCTACTTGAAGCTCAAATGATGTATCGCTATCTCGCTCACTGTGGTCATACCATCTCTTTTCAACCAACCACTGCCATGTGCCATATTGACAAGTTTTACTTGACATATGGTGGCCAATGTTGCCACATTACCAAATCCTTAGGAAATGGGATTATAATTCACGGTCTCGCCAACCATGATTATAAGCGTTCGAGACCTACAATATTGGGCGTTTTAACAAGTGATTGGATTTCAACTCTTGATTTAAATACACATTAATTGACCGTGTAAACTTCTGATTTGCTTAATATGTCGGCTCTTTTTAAGAGCTTACTCGGAGATTTCAATAAGAGGATAGCAATACTAAATCCACGCTAAAATGAGAGGTCAGACCACAGAGAGTGAGATAGAGAAGTGTAGGTATTTGACTCAAGGCTTTGTTCCAGCTGTGGCCTCCATGTTTATCTATACCTTCATGCGTGAAACCTGCTAGCTTTGCCAACGGTTGCCGAGTTTGCCATAGCCGACTTTTGAGGGAAAAAGTGTAGTAACATCTTAATAACAGTTTTCTGTCATGTATACATGCCTTAATGGTAAAATTTATGAGTTAATTGGCAGCACCAAGTGAGATGTGGGAACCCAGCTTGTTTTTGAGGTGTCATTTTCGGCGTTTACTTTTTTCGAATGTTGGTGGCGTAAAACTTAGTGCTCCGGAACTTTTACGAAAACAAACGGGAAAGGCATTGCCTACGTAAGCACATTTTTGATATTATGTTAGAATAATGTTCTTTATCTAAATAAAAGCTGATTTACTGTGCTACAAGCTACCTGTAGTTCGCAATTTGTGTTGGCAAATTCAACAACCCAAACACAACGTCCGTGATGGTGACTTTGCCATGTTTTGTTGGAGGTTAGGGCTGCCACTAAATTTCTTTTTGAATATTTTAATTAAACTGTCGTTGTAAGTACCTACTTATAATATAAGTAGGTAGGTACCCAGATATGAAATACACATTACATGTGCTTAAGTGAAGGTTGTTTTACAACACGTACACAGGGTGGTGGGTAATTTAAAATGTATTTTTTTGAAGTTATTTACTTATTTGCGCAATTTATGAGCTAAATATGATGGCAGGCAGGCTACCTACTTAACAACCAATATTAATCAATACCTAGTCACAACGACTAATATTGCTTGTTGATCGCACGAGAAATGGGTATGTTTATTTTTTTCTATTATTATATATTTCCTATTCAGACAACATTTTTATTTGACAACCCTAACCCTGTATTCTTTTTACTATGAAATATTTTGGAAAGGTTGGTGAATTTGCCACCTTCTTAGAGAATTTAGTTACCAGTGCTAAATAATATAAAGTTTTTACTTTTAATTTAAGGGTAAGAGGAAGAGTGCAAATATAGTTCCTTTTAACCTCATAAACTCCAAAAAAATAATTTTTATTTCCGTATGGCAAATTTACCAGAAGTGACAACTGACTTTGCCATATTTGTTTTTATGCTTAAAATCTTTTGACTTACAAAAATGAAATAGATATTTGGCAATAATATAAATTTTCATGAAATTTACTACGTCTAGGTGTAGGTTACTCATATTGTTTTCATATAATTATATTTTTTTAAAACGAATCAAACTTTTTAACACATGAAAAAGTAGCAAAGTAAGCAGGTTTCACGGTACTTATTACGAAGAAGTGAAGTGTAGTGTAGTGGACCATATTAATTGAAAAATAGTCTTCTGTCTTCCTATCGATGTTTTGCACTTATACAGAGAGTTTTAGTTGGTAAAACCAAGAAGAACAAACGTGGGTCACTTTTTATGTCAAATCGACAAAACTTTGCCTAGGGGTATTTATAGTATTTTTGGATAAATACATTTATAGTATTTTACCTAGGTGCGTAATAAAACCAATTAAACGTGTTGATTTATGAATGTTGTTTTATTTTCTACGGTGACAGCCCTGAATAAAACCTCTTTTAGTATTTAATGTTCAAAAAGGGTTCCTAATTTTGCCTACCTTCTAAAAAAAAAGAAAAAAAAACGTTTAGACTCAATGCCGTGGTTATTTATGAATACTAAGAAAATACTTTATAGTTATAAAATCTGTTTATTTGGAAATATATATTTTAACTGCGATATTATTGCCTAGGCAAAGTAGAGGAAATGCCATCAACTTTGCCTAGACATTTCAAGGCTATAATGGGTTGTTTTGATAGGAGCATGAGGTTCTGATTAGCATTTTTTCTATACATGACATTACGATATTTCTACTCATGTCAAAAATATTCACAAATATCCTCGATTTTCGTGCAAAGTTAGGGCATCTTACGGTATATATAATCTTGTATTAGGAATTATTAATAAGTACCTAACCTACTATGTAAAAAGTTATGAATATTTTGCTTCCCAGAGGCAATTTTTTGATAAACTACGCAAAGTCGGCCCGCCAACGTCCATCCACTTCGGAGAGCAGATCTGACGCGGTGAAGATAGCTGACGCCAGTAACTTTGACAGTGCGGTGACTAACAGCGGCCGTGATGCCTTCATCCTGTTCTATAAGCCCACGTGCAGACACTGCTTGCGACTCATGCCTACGTGGGAGGAACTCGGTGAAAAGGTACCTATTGTTTTGGACAATTATCTTGGAAAGGTATTGATATAGGCACATATTATGTCGCAGAATACTACGAGAATGTTCTGCATACTACTTGAAAAACGTTCGATAAAAGAAACAAACAGATATAAAGCACACTCACACATGGGAGCGACGGTTTGTGGATCACACAAAGAGTTGGACGCAGCACGGGCCATCGGCTTTTGCCGCGCTGCACGTACCACCTGCTTTTGCAAGGCGTTTGTGCCGCCGGCATCTGCCGCAAAAGCAACTTTCGGGAGCGAAATGACCTTGCAACTTGCAAGTAGCAACCCGCGCGTTACGCCGGTAAACCTGGACGGCCATTCCACGTGCCGCGCGGCAAAAACTGGCGGCTTGTGCCGCCGCGCCGGTAGGTACTGTGTGTGTGCCTTTACGATTGAGGGATCATTTAAACAACTATAGCACCCGAGCAATCAAATTTATAATAAGCTTTGGGGATAGATCTTTGTGGAAAAGTATTTCGCCTGACCTTTGAAAAACTGATAAGTACCTATAAAATATTAGTTTGAGTCCATTAGGTACGTACACGCTCATTTTCTGTGCACTTTTACAGAATAAGAATCTTCCACTAAGAAAATATTCTACTAGAAAAATCTTACCTTTGACACTGCGCGACCTACATAACTTAAATAAAAATTAAATACCTACTAAAATTGCCACAGATCTTTCTTTCTGTTTTTTAAGGTACCGTAAGATGCCCTAATTTGGCCTACCTAGCCATACTTTGCTTAAACAGGTTATTTGAATTTTAATAGTAAGTAAACTATCCTAGCTAGAGAATTTTGTCTACGGTACGACTTTTTACGCGTGGCAGCACTTATTTTTCGTTATGGCAAGACAGACGTGAAATGTCAGTGAACGTCAGAATTTTTCAAATGGTGATCGCTCATTTTTTGCCTGGATTTCGAAATTTCACTGTATGAGTATTTTAAGATATTTTTGTGGATTTTATGGACGATATTAATTGAAAAATAGTCTTCTGTCTTCCTATCTATGTTTTGCACTTATACAGAGAGTTTTAGTTGGTAAAATCAAGAAGAACAAACGTGGGTCACTTTTTATGACAAATCGACAAAACTTTGCCTAGGGGTATTTATTGTATTATTGCATAAATACAATTAGTTTTTACCTAGGTGCCAGTAAAACCAATTAAACGTGTTGATTTATGATCTTTTAAATACATGCTATTTTATTTTCTACGGTGACAGCCCTGAATAAAACCTCTTTTAGTAATTAATGTTCAAAAAGTGTTCCTAACTTTGCCTACCTTCTAAAAAAAAGAATAAAAACGTTTTAGACACAATGCCGTGGTTATTTATGAATACTAAGAAAATACTTTATAGGTACAAAATCCGTTTATTTGGAAATATATATTTTAACTGCGATATTATTGCCTAGGCAAAGTAGAGGAAATGCCATCAACTTTGCCTAGACATTACAAAGCTTATTTCTCAGAAAATATTTAATGTAGGCTACAATGAGTTGTTTTGATAGGAGCATCAAGTTCTGATTTGCATTTTTTCTATACATGGCTTTACGATATTTCTACTCATGTAAAAATTTTCACAAAAAACCTCGATCTTTGTGCAAAGTTTAAGTTCTTATGGTATTAATAAAAATTTCTGCTACAGATGAAAAATGAAAATGTAGACATTATAAAGATGGATGCGATTTCTAACCATGTGCCCCGTCCATACGTGGTGAACGGTTATCCAACCATGTATTTGAAGTTCGCGTCCCCTACAAAAACACCTCTCAAATATGGAGTAAGTGCGTACATTTACTAAATAATCAACAATTATTATGAACCTTAAATGTTCGGATAGCAGTCAGCCCTAATTTAGGGTCGGCACATATCTGACGGAAGATGCATCAAGTACAAGTATCATGCGTCGCGTAACGCCAAAACAGTCAAATATAGGATAAATCATAGGTAAACAACCTTTCACACCTAACCGATGATGCGTCGGGTGTACAGCGTTTGTTCCGTTTCCGTCAACGTATCGTCGGTCGACGTCGCGCGCTCCACGCACCACGTGTATTTTGACTGACCTGTTGGGCGACGTTTTAAAATTAAATGTCAAAGCAACCGCACTGTAGTTGCCGAAAGCAGAAACTGACTAGACGCGTAATGTAGCAGGTCTAATTTGACAGAATAGACTCAACCGATGCAGATGCGTTCGACGTATTTGCCGTCAGTACCGACCCATCTGACGGAATAGACGCTACCAATGATATGATCGACGCATCTTCCGTCAGATATGTTCCGACGCTTAGGGTCCAACCGCCCATTGTCATAGGTAGGTACTAAAACCTTCCAGGTTAACCGTGAAATGTGCACACTCGACACCGACACTGAAAAAGCAAATGTCGACTCTCTCTTCCTAGCTATGTATCCCACATGGTGGTGGGCACAACTTTCTTTATTTTTCCTCTCCACTTCGCACTATCTGTGACGATGATGTCACAGATAGTGCGAAGTGGAGGAGAAAAATTGGACAAGAGGGAATACAAGGTTACTGACGATGACGTCAGTAACCTTGCATTTCCGGGTTCCCTACGTCATCGCGTCAGTGCGAAAGTTGTTGGTTCGATTTTCATTATATCGAACACTGTATGTCGATATTTCAATTGTGCGATGTTTTATTACATCGATGCTTTATTGGTGCGATGTAACGTTAGTGCGAAAAATGATGGTGCGAAGTATCCTACAGCGAATGCTCATTATTTCGATAGTATACAGGGCATTGAGATCACACAGATCAATGAAACAGGGTGTAAAAAGACCCTTAACGAAAACTAAAAACTCATATTGTACCAATCATTACGAACATTTTTTACTGCGACACTAGGTATACCTGGGAAATTATTGGTTCTGAAGATATTGAGGCTCAAAGTCATCATCCCCCCCGTGGGATCTCCACCTTGTCGTGGTATGGGGGCTCAGTAACCCACGGTGAAACTAAGCTAGATCCCGAGAGTGGACGCTCCGCGTGGGCTTGACGGAGGTCTGCGCAGGATGCGTCCAAGGGTGCGTGTGCGAGGGACAGTTCTTCTGTCCCAGTCAGTGTTCAGTCGCGCGCGGTCGCGGGAGTAGAGGCGTGTCGGTGTTGCATTGTCACGTGCCTTATCTCCCGCGACCAAATGGGGGCGCACCATCGTTGCGTCGCGGTGGGGCCACAGAGGAAGAGGCGATGCGGTGTTGCGTTGCCGTCTTCCCTATCCTCTGCGGCCGCTGGGTGTTTTGGCGGCGGAGCCCAACACCTTCATCCGCCGCCAAGGGGGTTTTGTTCGGGGGCCGCCTGACTATCTGGCGGGCCAATAACCGTCGGTGGTTAGCGAGGAATGCTTCGGTGATACCCGACCCTCCGATACACGGGAAAATGAGGAACAGGGGTTGGTTTTTAGTCAGTAAGAGTCTGACAGTCCCCTTCGCCCTTCCCCCAGGGCGGAGGGATAGGTATTTCAAGCATTGCACGCACGCACTTTAAAATTGTGGTTTTAAAAATGTGATTACTTAAAAAATAATCGTACACACAAACAATAGGTCATGTAACATCCTGTATACAATATACTATCGAACTAACGAGCATTCGCTGTAAGGTACTTCGCACCAACATTTTTCTCACTAACGTTACATCGCACCAATAAAGCATCGATGTAATAAAACATCGCACAATTGAATTATCGACATACAGTGTTCGATATAATGAAAATCGAACCAACAACTTTCGCACTTACGTAGGGAACCCGCATTTCCTCTTGTCCTTTACCACTAGGTACATCTAGAGAGATGTAGTACTTGTCTTGATAGGTCTTCCTCTAGGTTTCCGACCGGGGAGGTCAAGCTGTGGTACCCAATTTCTTAAGTAGTCTGGTGGCCACCTTCTTACTTGATAACAATAATTTTAAACTTGCCTATTAGTTTTATATGAAGAGGGTATTGATGTCCCTACTTACCTACTTGCTGACAATTTGAATAACATGCTTTGTATATTTCAGGGTGACCGCGACATCGAAAGTTTTATCAGATACCTTTCTAGGAACGTGTCCAACGAGCTGTTGGGGTGGGACAGATGGGGTCACTCCAAGAAGATAAATATTAAATAATTAAATACAACAAATAGTCATATTTTATCATAATTGGTGACTGGTGCTTTGTAAGTCTACGGATTAGAGTGGAATTATGTTCTTAGTACCACATATACAAGATATGTATCAAAATATACATATACAATTATTGATGTCTTATGTTGTGTTTTATTTATATAGCAACGAGTATTTTGCAGCTGTCTTGCAGCTTAATAGACCAGGGTAGATAATTTTTGAAACGATAGAAAATTATAGTAGGATGAAACCCATTGGAAAAGAAAGAGAATATAGCAAAAATTTAAGGAAAAATAAATTACGGGCGATCTGAGGTCGGGAAGTGGAGGGGGTTGCAATTTTAAGGGTAAAAAAGGGTTTATCTCGATTGCCAGCAAAACTACAAGTCCTACGGCGAAAACGTCAATGGCAAAGTTGTAACTTGCAAATCGAAAATATGTAACTAAAATTAACAACTAAGTAAGTTAATATTTAATAAGACGTCTACAATATTTTGAGAAAGTTATAGAATCTTCTTTAAATTATAGCGTAGACTTCTATTTATTGCTATTTTAAGTAATGTATATACCTGAGTGACCCACAGAAAATTTTAGCCCATCATTAGTTATTTTATAGAAAAAAGAGGAAGGGCTAGGTGGATCTGGGCCTTACAGCCTTACTGCCTGTTATTAGTGTTATTTCATATCAGCTGTAAAAACAGTTAGTCAGTATTTGAAACACAGAACAGTGAACAACATTATTCATAAAAATACATGTCAGGGCCAGCCCTGACATGTATTTTTATGAAGACACAAGAAGACACAAGAGAAGTGTGGAAGGTTTAGGCGGATCCAGATCCGCCTAAACCTTCCACACTTCTCTTTAAAATAACTATTGATGGGCTCAAATTGTCTGTGGGTCACTCACGTATATACATTACCTTAAAATAGCAATAAATAGGATATACGCTATAATTTAAAGAAGATTCTATAACTTTCTCAAAATATTGTAGATGTCTTATTAAATATTAACTTACTTGGTTGCTCATTTTAGTTGTATATATCGATTTTTAAGTTCTCATTTATCAATGTAGCATGGAATCTTACATTGTTCGAGTAATTAAAGTGTAAATTTTAATAAATATCTCAAAATTGTACATTATGATTAAAAAAATCGGTCTCGAGGTTGTTTAATTTCTTTGCATTTTCTGAGAACGTTTACCTTAGTAATGTATTATTTATTCACACCATCAGAAAGTAGAGATTTCAACGAACAAAACGCCGAACAATTAAAAAAATAAAACTGATATATTGACGTGAGAATTTTCAATTGAAACTTAGGGTTTTATTTCGATATTAAGTCAAAATAATTCGTAAAAATAAATATTTTAAATAAAAAACATTAACAGTGCGTTTGGAACATAAAATGGCAAGTTTTCACCAAATTTCGTGTAAAAGAAAAACTATTGTAAAAGTTAAAATAAAAAACCAAAAACTTGGTTATTTGAATTTTTCATATAAATTATGACGTTGTGTGAATAAAGTGTAAATACAAAAGTTGTAGATCTTTTTATTACCTACAACTTTGCCATTGAAGTTTTCCCGTAGGACTTGTAGTTTTGCTGGCAATCGAGATAAACCCTTTCTTACCCTTAAAATCGCAACCCCATCCACTTCCGGACTTCAGATCGCCCGTAATTTATTTATCCTTTAATGATCGCTATATTCTCTTCCTTATCCAATGGGTTTCATCCTACTGTAATTTTATTTTACTTTTTACCGTTTTCTAACGTATCCGTGTGGTGACGGATTAAGAATACGGAATGTCACCACCCCATATCATCCCATGGGTGTCGTAAGAGCCGACAGAGGGAGCATATTATGCAGAGAACAGCACTGTAAGAGAAGGAAAACTTGATACAAACCCTATACCAACCCGTTTGGCCAGCGTGGTATAGTAGGCCAATTCCTCCTTTCAAAGGAGAGGCCTAGTCCAGCAGTGGACTGTTAAAGGCTGATGATGATGATGAACGTATCTGCACTGGTCTATAAAACTTTTCTTTGCACTGGAGCACGAAAAAGTTGAAAGCTCTAGCTAAGGTTTTATTCATTTTAATGGAAAGCCAAGTGTTTATTTAGGGTTGAGCTACATCTGTCAGCACGGAATATCATTTGTTCCGCCTGTGCTTCAGCACGCTATAGCGTGCTGCAGCCAAAGACTTCTATTATAAATATATAGAAGTCTTTGGCTGCAGCACTCTATGGCGTGCGATCGTATTAGTGTGCTGCGAAATGCGAACGCACGCGTCAACGTGCTATAGCGTGCTGAAGCATTCCGCCACGTTCTTTTGACATTTGTTTTGGTTGGGTATAGTTTCAAGTTCGAAATAGATAGCACAGCTGAAGAGAGAGCAGTAGTAATAGCGTACTTTTTGCAAGAAATGCAAAATAACAAGAGTAAAAAGAAAAGAATTCGAAAAATCTATACAAATCGGTACCAGCACGCGGCAGCACACCGCCGCACGCGCCAGCGTGCGTCAGCGCGCGTTCG
Organism: Euclidia mi; assembly: GCA_944739405.2. Classification (NCBI taxonomy): domain Eukaryota; kingdom Metazoa; phylum Arthropoda; class Insecta; order Lepidoptera; family Erebidae; genus Euclidia; species Euclidia mi. The sequence continues at coordinate 4,346,970 of OX123189.2, forward strand.
CACGCGATCGGCGGCGAAAGGATGCTATAGCGCGCCTCAGCGTTCCGTCGCCTATCAGCATGCTATCGCATTTTTTCCGTGTTGCCGATCGCCTTTTCGATACCGCGGCGTGCTGAAGCGTTCCCTCTCTCTTTCTCGCTCTAGTAAATGAAGGTCCTAAGTGACAGAAAAGGATAGAAGCATAGAAAAGTGCGATGCGGTGCTGATAGGTGTAGCTCAACCCTTATACGCCACAGCTACAGAACAGTACCTAGCCTTCTTCAGAGTTTAGCACAGACCATAGCAGCTCGCATTTTAATCGTTTCCCACAACAGGGCAGACACGTTTGCCAAGTCGTCCGTCCGCAGGCGCGTCTGCCGATTCATAACGACGACGATTCAATAAGGTTTCTGCCTCAATAACCATCGGTTTTGTCAGCTGGGTTCTGCACACTGCCACTTCAGCTTGACTATACGGTTGGCTTTCTACAACTAAGTTTGGAGTTAGTGTGGGTCTCCTTTTTCGTTTAGTTCTAAAGCTCAAACTCGTCGCATCCAAAATATGCGAATTCTTCATATTTAATAATTACGCTACCGAAGATATACCCTCCTATATAGCCCTAAGTAAGTCAGTTAATTGACTTGATTGCACGGATAGCGTAGGTAGTAGATTAAATGGCCATCATGTCGCTTATCACTGCGCTGTGTACCTACCTATTGTAGGTACGATCCCCTCACGAGACTACACTGTGTGATTCACAATTTGTTGTCTCTAGTCTGGGTGTTCTTTGCATACGTTGCCTCCAGTAGGTAAATGTTTCACAAAAAAAAAACTACACAGTAGGATATGCAGATGATCTGAGGTCATAGTAGAGTGGTGGTGTAATGAGTACGAATTATGAGTAAACCCGACCAAGTACTTACCTACCGACTGCCCAGGTTATTTAATACAGAGCTCAAGCTGTCTACCGAGGTAAAGTACCTGGGTGTCCCTCTCGACAGCAAATTGACATGGAACAGCCACATGGAAAATAAGCTCAATAAAGCCAGCATCGTCTTCTGGCAGTGCACGAAGATGATAGGTAGGCTCTATAGGACAATAATACGTCCGATGATAAGCTACGGCGCAGTAGTGTGGTGGCCGCGCACCAACCTAACAACGGCCGCCAACATGCTTTAAAAGCTTCAAAGACTTGCATGGCTAGCGACCACGGGCTGCATGATAACTACACCGTAGTATTACTGTACTCTATGAACTACGCCTACAGCGGCACTCGAGGTGTTGCTGGACTTGCCTCCATTGCACCTATTCATACAACAGGAAGCTACGATGTCGGCGGTTCGGCTAAGAGCTCTGAAGCTCTGGAAAGACACCAATACACCGCACACTAGCAGCTTAAATACACTCTTCGAAGAGGTTCCTCTAACACAAGACGCGACCGAATACCAAAACAATTTGTTTTCGACTAGAAATACAAAATCCAACTGTACGAAGATCTACACGGAGGAGCGGTTAACCACAACGAGCTCATGCACGATCTTCACAGATGGGTCTAAGTTGAATACAGGTACGGGTACAGGAGTATTCTCCGAGGACCTAAACATCAACATCTGCACCGCTGCCGCGCTGGGAGCTGCCGCAGCAATCATGGCATGTGAGGTAAGAGAACGATCCATTAGGATCCTCTCAGACAGTATGGCTGTCCTTTCAGCCCTCAAAAGCCATACTATCACCTCGGCACTCACACTAGAATGCCACCAAAAACTAACAGAGGTAGGTAAACTAAACAAATTAACACTGCAATGGATCAAGGGCCACAGTGGCTCAAGAGGGAATGACGCAGCCGACGTACTTGCCAGAAGAGGGGACACTTTAGAGGTGGTTGGACTCGAGCCCATTATTCCATTATTCCCCTCCCTTCTGTTTTTTATCGCAACCTGGTAAGAAATAGAACCAGGACCCAGCACAACCAGTCCTGGATTGGGACTGAAACATGTAGGCCGGCCAAGGAGGCTCTTCCCGCAGTATACGGTAAGATAGCCAAACAAATCCTCCGGCTGGACACGGATTCTTTAATAAACACCTATTTACTATAGGTATCACCGACAGCCCACTGTGTAGCGCCTGTATGGTATCGGATGAGACGGCAGCCCACCTTCTCCTCGATTGCCCTGAGGTTGCACAGTACAGGCAGCAGTACCTGATCAGGTACAGCACCCTGAGGGAAGCTGTGGGCCACATCAAGAGTCTGCTGGCCTTCCTCGAAGAGCTGGGGTGTCTCGAGTGACAAGACCACCCAAACGCAAAATACCTGCACGCCAGGACGTGGAATTGCGGAAACAGCCCGAGCTACCAAGTATCAAGTAGGTAAATGTTTATAAAGTCCATCGCGAAGCAGGATTAATTTTAGCACGGGAGTGGTCTAAAAAGACCTCTTATATCAATTAATTACTACGATATTATATTTTCCTAGTTATTAAACAAAGAAAGTGATAGGCAGTTTGTGGATGTACTAAATACTTAGTACAGCAGCTGCTTAATGCAGTTCCTATTGCAAAAGCAGTGGAGAATATGTAGGCTAAACGTTTTGTTTAATATTAGTGGCTCCTTGAATTGTAGAAGAAAGCTTCATGGTAGAAAGAGTTCTTCTTTCTTCTTCTTTTTTTTGTGGCAATCTGCCGATATTTTCAGCAATTTCTGCCAATGTCAAGTGATGTCAAGTTATACATTTAGGTATACAAGTTCTAAATAAAAATCTAAAATCTCGCCATTTTGTTCACGTTACATTAAGTATATCAATTCTAAAATTTGTAGAAAGAGTTGTTGTTGATTGTAAACAATAGTTGACAACTTGGTTGACTAGAGAAATATAACCTTACCTTGTCCAACCTCTCTGACTAGCTCTATCGCCAGAGAGCACGTCTGTCAGTGATAAAATATAAGGGCGAGTATCCACTAGAAAAAGTGGAGTGGTGGAAAAGGGGCAGCGAAACGAGAAAAATTACACGAGTGACGAATCTGTTTACTCAGGCACATACGCACGCGGTTAGCCGGAATGCGGCCAGCCGTGCGTGATAAAAAATTAGTACATACGAGAAATTAGTTTTTATTCACACTAACACACGCGATGCGGCTGCTGGACGACCGCTCCGGTTTTTCTGAGCGCTGCTGCGGCCCGACCGCGAGGACGGCCAGCCGGACGGTTGGCATACCACACTACACGGATAGTGTTATTTTGCGGCCGGCAGCCTTATCGCACTGTAAATAAAAACGACTTTCTCATACAAATGTTTGATTGCGGTCAGCCGCATTCCAGTTGACCGCAAGTTCAACCACGTCCTGCGGTTAGCCGGGCGGATGACGTACGACGCGTAGTGCGTAGGTGCCCTTAGAGACACGAGTCAAAGATTTAAATGCGTGGACGATAGGTACTTTCTAGCGAGCTAAAGCTAAAGCTGGGTACTCATTAGCGAGCTGTAACCGTAACATATGTGATACAGTAGTTACGAGGTTCTAAATTGAGAGCTGTAACTGTAACCAAACAGATACAGTAACAAGGTTTTAGTGTGTACGAGAAGGCCACTGACAAGCCGGATCTGCGCAGTGTTGGTTTGTAGGTCCACGATGTCGGACAAAGTGTCTCACGCTTGTGCAGCGTACATACCTACTTAAAGATGTCTTACTCGATGATCATAAACGGCCACGAAGATGTTTGCATGCTTGCGCACTTTCATTCATTATACCTCCGATTAGACCAGGCCTTTCATGTTTTTTTGTAATAATCTTTGTCCATAGAGTTCCATAGTACACTATGTTCCCCGTAGGCGTCTATCTGCGAAAGACATTTATCCTCTAACCATTCACTCATGACGGATACTCGAATAAGCTGGTTCGAGCGCCCTTTGATTCGTGGCAAAAACCTATAATCGTCAGCTCGCTGCGAGTCGCTCGTGTATAGTTCGTTGCAGGCTCGCGAACCACGTACGCATTGCACTATGTTTTTGGTAACAGTAACGGTTACAGTTACGTGCAACGTTACGGGTTTAAAAATGAGTACGTTGTAAACGTCGGCTCGTTCCAAACCGCACGCGTACCGCTCGCAGCAGGTTAGCGAACCACGTACACACGAATCGTGTGTACGTGTTCGGCCCTGATCGTGTCACACGAGCCGTCCCTATGTGCAGTGTGCGCGGCGCACATAGGCGCTAGGATGATAGGGGCGCCGCGGGCCAGGATATGCGTTAATTATCAACATAATTTTCGAAAAAGGACGACAAAAAGGCGCTTCATCGACTTTCGCTCACAGGCGCTTCATAGATTTCGCACGCAGGCGCTGGATTGGGTCGGCGCGGCCCTGCACACTATGCTTTTTGGTTACAGTGCATTCAACGGTTACGGTTACAGCTCGCTAATGAGGACCCAGCTTAATAGTCAACCAGACCATAGGTATCTCTTTGTGGTGGATACACAGTCTTATCCATTTTGAATTTGGTAGCAATATTCAGTAAATATAGTTATTGATAAATTATTTACTTATTTAAGATATAATTGAATAGTAATAATTGTGTGTTAGTATATATACTAAGATGATTTTTAAACATCTCACGAGGAAGTAAGTAAATCACATTTGTCATAAAATATCGGTGACATGATTCACGAGTAGTAATAGCCTTCAGTTCAGCAGGAATCTCTACATCAAATGCTATAACATCTTTGACTATAGAGTTTGGAGATAATCGAGCAAACTCCTCAACCACGCCTTAAGGTAGGAATTGTCTTTTTTTGTCTTGCGTTTTATGAAATGGGGGTCATGCTAGATGGCTTCGAAGCTCTGTTACGAAGAGTTAGGTGGCAAAAATAAAATTGCTTTCCTTATTAAGCGTTTATATCAAGTTGTGTAGTACCTACGTAGTGTCATTGGTTTGGAATATTTCCATTTGACACAACCATTCGTACTGATGGGTACCTACCTACCTACTGACAATTCTAGGGCTCTATTGGATCATCAAGTTTTCACTGGAAAAATCCTCTACGTTCGCTCGTAGTCGGGGTAACTCGTTGGAACTAGCAGACGAACGTAGGTACGTATATATCTACGTTAGGTAACAGTAGGTACCTACGTATCGAAGTTAGATATATAGGTACCTACCTACCTAGAATTTGATATAGGTATAGGTACCTACAGATTTGTGATATTTTTGCTAACATTAACTAGGTACCTAAGTAACTACGTATTTTACTTTTTAGCGGCGAGTTCCTGGTGGGATATGTGGTAGCCCGTAGATTTCGGTCGAAGGTAGCCGACACCAAGACCTTCGACTCTGTGGTGACTAACAGCAGGCGTGACGCCTTCATACTGTTCTACAGCCCCAAATGTCCACACTGCATCAAGTTTGCACCCACTTGGGAAGAGCTCGGTGAATTGGTAATTTATTTTAGTAACAATTCTTCACATGTCAGAATTGTCAGATGTCTGGTCGATATACGTTAGGTAGCATAACAATTTGTCAAGTTACAATACACTATAGGTACGTAAGTCCTATCGTACTATCCTCCTCTTAGTGTCTGCACCAGTAAATTTGACCCCTTAGTTAAATCCTTTTCAATACACTATGCTGAGCTTTTAAATAATTGCAATGCACCTATCCCGTTGCACGGCCGTGCTTAGAATGGAGCGAGATAATTTTCGGTGCTCTGTTACCTGTACCCGAATTCAGAGTTCGTCTTTTGGCGCTCACTGATCCTCATCACCTAGAGCGACCGTTCTGTTCACCATATGGACAGGCCGGCCTGAGTGGAAGTGGCTCTACACTACTCGCGAAGTTGAGCGAATACGATAGTGTGGACAGGCACTTCGGCTTACCTCGTCCAACTTTACCTCGCCTCGGCCATAGATAAATATAATACTTTACAGTACAGATGCCGCAAGTCGTCCATAAAAATTGGCCACGTTAGATCCTTAATATTAGACCTTTATTTTTATAAGTACTTGTTAATACCGTAAATAATACAACAGATGGCGCTATCGACGAAAAAATGGGAGTCGATGGTAGAGACATCTTACGTCTCATTTTGTAAGCAATGTTATTTTAAATTAAAAAGAAGAGATGGCGCTATAATAAAAAAGCATTCTGTCTAAAATGTAGAAATATTATGATATTTCACCTTGTCACCCAAGTGTGCCTCATTTCAAGGTTATAACACGATCAACCGATCTAGTAGGTACCTATTTTACGTATGTACCGGTGGCGTTAAAACATCTAGCGATATTTTTATGACTTCGTGTCTTTCCGTTCAAAATTTGGAATGCACTTTGTACACTGTTCCATAAAGCTGATATTTGACATACTTACGTAAGTTTGGTGGCTATGTTACGGTAACATTGAAATGGTGCAGTGATGAATGACCTTGTGAATGCACCTTGGTCTGATGATGAAGCCGGGAAGATGGTTACAGGAACTTCTAAACTACATATTATGATAAACTACTCGTGTTTGGGCTCGTTTGCATTGACTTGACAAAACCTATGACCTTGTGAGGTTGCCTTGGTCTGATGATGAAGCCGGAAGATGGTCACAGGAACTCCTAAACTACACGTGATAAACTAGTAGTGTTTGGGCTCGTTTGAATAGACTTGACAAAACCTATGACCTTGTGAGGTTGCCTTGGTCTGATGATGAAACCGGAAGGTAGTCACAGGAACTCCTAAACTACACATGATAAACTAGTAGTGTTTGGGCTCGTTTGAATGAACTTGACAAAACCTATGACCTTGTGAGGTTGCCTTGGTCTGATGATGAAGCCGGAAGGTGGTCACAGGAACTCCTAAACTACACATGATAAACTAGTCGTGTTTGGGCTCGTTTGACAAGACTTGACAAAACCTATGACCTTGTGTGGTTGCCTTGGTCTGATGATGAAGCCGGAAGGTGGTCACAGGAACTCCTAAACTACACATGATAAACTAGTAGTGTTTGGGCTCGTTTGAATAGATTTGACAAAACCTATGACCTTGCCTTGGTCTGATGATGAAGCCGGAAGGTGGTCACAGGAACTCCTAAACTACACATGATAAACTAATCGTGTTTGGGCTCGTTTGACAAGACTTGACAAAACCTATGACCTTGTGTGGTTGCCTTGGTCTGATGATGAAGCCGGAAGGTGGTCACAGGAACTCCTAAACTACACATGATAAACTAGTAGTGTTTGGGCTCGTTTGACAGGACTTGACAAAACCTATGACCTTGTGTGGTTGCCTTGGTCTAATGATGAAGCCGGAAGGTGGTCACAGGAACTCCTAAACTACACATGATAAACTAGTCGTGTTTGGGCTCCTTTGACAAGACTTGACAAAACCTATGACCTTGTGAGGTTGCCTTGATCTGATGGTCGGTGGTCCCAGGGTCTGTGGTGCATGCTACAGATAATATAATAGGTACATTACTATACTAGGTGGTGCTTTCCTTTGAGTTCTGCTTCGTGAAAATTGTTATTCTTTATTTGTATTATTATATTCTTAATTAAATTGGTATTCAGGCGAAATTAATGTAACCTAAATGGCGAACCCCTGGCGAAGCGAACGTCGATATTGCAAAAGGGGAATAGGTAGGTAACTATTAAAATGTAGAAATGAAACAACAGTTCATTTTATTTTTTTATTTATGAAACCATGATATCTCGTCAACTAACAAAAAATCTTGCAAAAACGTTGGAATTTTTTCTCTTCAACGCGCAAAAGCTAGTAATTACAATTGGTTTATTAATTCGGCCTTACAAGCAAGTTATGCAAACGTGCAAGTTAGTTATTTAGATAATTAACTCAAATCCAGATGTTGGCAAATTAATATTTTTAAATTGATAAATTAGGTCGTTTTTTATTCCTCCATTAAAGTGGATAAACAGAATTAGATAAAAAACTAAATTTAACTATTATAAAATCATTTATTTTGTAGGATTCGTAATTTTGAAGCTGATTGTAACGATTTTTTTTTAAATACTTGCAACACTTTCAAAGTATTTCTTACTTGAATTAAACGTACGCGATCGCGTCTCACGTTTTGCCGATCCACGATCGTAACGGAGTACTTTTACTTTCATGGGATATTATTCCTTACCGCCATACATTTACGGAACTTTGTCGCGCAAAACACTAAAATATTTGCAACACTTTCAAAGTATTTTTTACTTGAACGTACGCGAACACGTTTCGCGTATTACCGACTCCCGACCGTAACGTAGTAGGGTAAATACGCTAAATGTCGGCATCCTTACGGTTTTTCTGTTTTGGAATCGGTCTGGCACCATCAATTTGCAACGAAAGGATAGCTTCCGATGCGGTTTTGGATAGTTTGATAAATCTATTTCATGTTTATGGGCATAAGGTTGACATTTCTACTACAAGGAAAAAGTACTAAGGTTTATATGCGTCGAGAACGAAAAATCCCTAAAGTCGGCCATTCACGGGCCATGGTCGGTCGCGTTTTTCCCAAATATCGGCCGGGTATAGGATGTTTATAAATTAAGACTGATAAATATTATTAATATGATTTATTTTGGCAGAAGTCTCACTAAGTATATGTTATTAATCGTATTTGTTTAATAGTAGGTAAAGTATTTTTTTATTTGCACTTAAATAACGTTAGGTAAGTATTACAATTTATAACAAAGTAAACATCAAAATAATTATAATTAGTTCTGGATATCTTTTCAAAAATAATTCATACCATTTTTGGCCCAGAGTATCATTATTGAATATATTTATATTTTTAAGCTACGTAATTAACATGGGTTAAGGTATCAAGTTCCAAAGAGCAATTTATATCTTATATTTCCATACCATAATAAGCTAATATAAATGTTTTCAATAATATCAACTCCTACATTTAAACTTAACTCTTTATATTATAAATAAATAAACGTATAATAAATATTTAATTTTGAGAAAATAAGAAAAGTAATCAGCCTGTATAGTTGGGCTCGAATTCGAGGCTGGTCGACATTACGATCTTTAATGTTTCTAAAGCCAGCCTCTATTTTGTGTACATTATTTCTCGAGATTCAACTAATATCACCCCGGCCGGTATTTGGCGATTAAACGTAAAATAGATTTATTTGCCTATATGCGCTGCTAATTCTCTTATTAAGACAATGGAATTAGTACAATAGGAAATTATAAAACCGACTGCATTTACTTTTAGTCGGCCACGGCCGAGAATCCGGTTTTAATTCAAAATTGGTATTCTATTGGCGGCCTCCTATTTTCCCTTAAAACAATACGTTAAACTTTGAAAAATCTATCTCAAAATATAGTAAAAATCACTTATTACTAATAATAATGCTTAAAACAATAAAAAAGGAATGTCTGACCGTTCTAATATCAATCCCCGAAGTGTGGGTATTCACAGCAAGTAAGGTACTTTAAATATGAAATTGAGGCTTCGACGGCGCTATCGCTACTGACGCTCAGTGTGCGAAGAGTGTGTAACGTAATCGGAAAGTAACGGTTGTACATATAGATTATGAACTAAGATTGTAATTCGAGTGGCAAATTTGTAACTTCAATACGTTTTAAATGAACGCAAGCCGAAAATGTGCAGACGGCCGAAGTTTGGGGAGAGGCCGACGTATGGCGTATTTACCCTACAGATACTTTTATGAAATAATATTCCTTACTGCCATACATTTACGGAACTTTATCGCTCAAAACACTAAAATACTTTAAAGTATTTTGAATACTCAGGAATATAAAAATTGCAAGGTTTTGCGCGACAAAGTTCCTTAAATATATGGTAGTAAGGAATAAATTTCCATGAAAGTATTTAGAAAAGTCCATTACCAAATTTTGCGATAAACATCCTCACTCATATTAAGATAAGGTTTATTTTTCAATACAAACTTGCATTACCAGGGCGTCACACGAAGTTTTATATACTCGAGTGCCCAAAAACTTGCAAGTATATTGATACCTGGTTTTCGACCCTGGTATTTTTATAGAGACGCACTTGGTGTACTTGGTACGCGATTTTGCAATTGTGCGACTCATGAAGTCATGACTATCGGCATAGATAAATTTAATACTATACCTATCGGGAACCAAGCGAATGAGTTCTAGACTTCTAGAGAAGTCGGCTATCAAAGTTTAAAAATGCGTTTTGTTTTTTTCATTAGCTTGATTTACAACTTACAACATACTCAACATCAACTGTTTATTAGTTGCTATTGTCTGTTCAAGATACCTACGAACCTACGAAAAAAATAAAAGGTAAAAAATATACAGTATCATTTATGAATTGAAGGGACAGGCGTATTTTTGTAAAACTAACTGCATCTTTCGCTTGGAGTATTTAACTTAAATCTACTTTTGTTGCGAAGGCGACATTAAAAGAACCATTTTATGGTTTGTTTACATTTTATTTTTTCGTATCTTGAACAGACTATAGGTAGGTACCTATAAATGTAAGACGCATACTGATTAACATAATTTATGAAAATTTATTATATAATACTACTACAAACACAGTAAGTTTTTATTATGTAAAAAATTTAAATTACACTACTTTTACGTAGGTACTTAAATGTAAAAACAAAACGCAATCGCTCGACTAGGTACTTATACAGGTACTTTTTAAAATAAATGCTCATGGCCGTTCATTGGTTAACATAATATCTCACTTTTTCAAATATTTGATGTTTATTTAATAAATATTTATTTATTTTACCATCTACAGATTAATACCAAATTAAATAAAAATAAATATATACATACGTAAAAGCGCCATCTATGAATACCGAGTGAAAGTTAACTCATTGTAACGTTTTACTACAAGCTAGTACGTATTTTGGCCACCAGAGCAACGAAGTGCACATCATATTTTTCAAAAATATTCATATTCAATTAAATGTTTCATTTTTTTATTTAATCGTAATAAAGGGATTTTTTAATTAATAAATATCGTATTTTAGAACTTTATTTTCTTATTTATCATTTATGCATGGAAGTCATCAATAACAATCGATACTAGTAAAGCCATCTGTTGAGAGAGTTAAGAATGACGGAAAACGTTCTAAGTAATGAGACCCCATGCCTCGGCCGACTTCGGGTCGTTGTCGGTTTTTGCGCCCGAGTCAAAGGGCTCGAAGTTGCGAAGTTCGAACACGAAGTTCGAATATAAACCCTACGTTCTTCTGATGAGAATAGAGTGTTCTGTGGCCGGGCGACTGAGCTCCTCGCGAGGTTGCTCGAGTGTGTAGTCACATAGTTCGAACTTCGGTCAACTTAGACGAGTACTTCGTCGAAGTAACTTCGCGAGTAGTGTAGAGCGTGCTTAAGAGTGTGTCCTGATCTGACGAATGTGTGCGCTTCCACTGCAACCGGTTGCATACAAAAATATATCAATACATGCGCACACGTTGCACGCTCGTAAGCGGCGCATTCGTCAGTTCTGGACGCACCTTTACACGTCGTGAACTTTACCTTAGGTCATGCAGACCTTAAGTAATTTCATCAGATGTGGCGTTGTACTTAGACTTGGAAATTTAAATAACTTAGATAGGCTAAGTTAATCCCCGCTTAATATTATAAATTCGAAAGTGTGTATGTATGTATGTATGATCCGTTTTCTCACGCGAAAATGGCTGAACCGATTTTGTTGAAATTTACAATAGAGATATATTGGACCATGGAGACGGACATAGGCTACCATACGTTGCAATAATTAAGCTGGAAGAAATTGTAGGGACCCTCCCTAGTTTATTTATAAGGCAGTGATAACCTAGTGGAGATACTACCACACTGCTATGCAGGTGACATCGGGTTCAACCATCGGCGCTCACCACTTTGACTTTTATGTATTAAATTGTTAACTAACTAGCGTTGCCTCGTGATGGTAAAGTCGTCGGTCCCGGCAGTCACGTAGATCGGCACGAGTAGATCTTAGCAGCTGGGAAGCAGTAAGTAGGTAACCTTGAAAATACTGACACTGGCCTACGCAATTGAAATTTGACGACCGGTTGGCGCAGCGGGAGTGTAGCGACTGCTACGCCGAAGGTCGCTGGTTCGATTCACGCTCAAGTCAAATATTTGAATGCATGAATATGGATGTTTGTCTTGGTCTGGGTGTTTCTATGTATTATATGTACCTATGTATTTACAAAAAAAAATGTATATACATAGGTAGGTATATGTATGTTCTCCATTATTTAGTAGGTACCCATATTACAAGCTCTGCTTATTTTGGGACTAGATGGTGTTGTGTGTATGTGGGAGAATATTATAGAATAGTAGAGGATGCCAGCAGCTACGCCTGCATTTTTTTAAAATTTACCCGTTTTGGGCGATCCCGTGGGAATTTCGGAAAATCCCTTCTTAGTGCACCCCTACGGTCCCCAAGGAACATACATGCTAAATTTCAGCTTCCTGCGCCCAATAGTTGCGGCTGTAGCGTGTCTGTCAGTCAGGCAGTAACGCAAGGATTTTATATATTAAGATTTTATAATTGAATACGCCATAGGACAGAGAATTAAGAAAAATCTCCACATGTAGCAAAGCCCCTTCAGGAGATTTAGGTTGTTTCATTGATGTATATAATTATAAACCTACTAATCATAACTTATTAATCTAAAAAATATATATTACTTACTCGCTAGATGAAGAATGAAGAGGTTGACATCGTAAAAATAGACGCTGTGAACAATACTTTTCCCGAAAAGTTTGTGGTCGATTACTATCCCAGTATGTACATGAAATTTGCTAGCTGCGCAAAAAGCCCTATTCTATTTTCAGTAAGTATTAGGTACTCCTTCAAATTATTGATTTAGGCACAACAACTAAGATTCAACTAAGATTTTCATCATGATAAGTATTCATTGGCATTGTTAAAAGGCAGCTTTAGCCTAGTGGAGATACCATCAGACTGCTATGCAGAGTGTATCGGGTTCGAATCCACGATCGCGACGCGCACCGCTGACTTTTCGTTAGTGCATAAGTTATGTGCGTAAATAATTGTTATTTATCGCTTGCCTCGTGCCTCAGCGATCACCTTAAGTGCACCGTTGGTGCTGGCTGGAGGACACCCCTTGTCAAGGGGTATATTAAACACTGTGATCAAGAGGGGCCCTTGATCAAAGTGTTTAATCTTAAATAATAAAAGCTTGCCTCACACAGCCCAGACGAAATTAAAATTGTTTCTATTTGTGACTATTATTGGTTACATTGTCGTTCCTCGTTCGTGACGGTGCTCAGTGGCAGAAGGAGCCTAAACAAACATTTAAAAAAAATGTTTATTTTTCAGGGAGGACGCTGTATGGAGAACTTAATTAAATTCGTGGCGAAGCATGCAACCAACGAGCTCAAAGCATTTGACAGGTATGGCAATGCCAAGAAGCTTGATTCTTAATGTGAAGTAAACTTACTATTAAATATAATATTTTAATTGGTTACCTACGCTTTTTTATTGTGATACCTACTTCTCAGTCCTTAGTCCTAATAGCCTATTGGAGAGACTGACAGACTGCTACGCAGAGGGTTCGAATCCACGGCGCGCACTAATGACTTCGAAACATCTTGAGGAAATGACCCGGTGGCGATATGGCGTAACGATGACCCGGTAGCGTAGTGAGAGTGTAAATGACTGTCATGCCAAAGGTCGCGTGTTCGATTTCCGCTAAAGTCAAACATTTGTTTGTGTGAAATTTGGTGTGAACATGGATGTTTGTACTAGTGTGTTTCTATGTATAATATGTAGGTATGCATTTACGAAAAAAAGTATCTATATCTGTATGTTTATCGGCTGTGCTAACTGACGAAAGGCGCGAGCCACCTAAACGAAGTGCTTATGTTAACGTACGATTTTTGTTAGTTATTACGATTTGTTATCATGACGCAAGTACATCGCAACGAATTATGTATTATTATAGTCAAGTTTTAAATAGATAAATATGTAGCTTCAGTGCATTGAATTATTACCTACAGAAAGTCAGTATTCAAACAACGCGAGCTCAAAAGCTAAGCCGAAAATTCGCTATGTGCGCGGCACTGTGCTGTGTTTACTTGCTGCATCACGCACTAGGAGTGGGCGATATAAATCGTATATAGATGTTGAATCTATATATCGATGCAATATCGTAAATCGGATACCGGCCAAATCTAAAACTATATATTTCACGAAACACTATACCATAGTAAAAACAGAATAGTAGGTTAGCTAAGGATGCTCGGCGAGTTAATTGCCTACTCTTGCGTTGACGCACGGGTTGTCACTTGTTCACACCGCGGCGCCGGCTTTGTCGGCGCTCGCGCTTTTTCGCTGCTTTTTTTAAGTGATCGCGCTGAATACTTCACCATTTAAGCTTGAATTTATTTTTCTCAAATACCTACTGACTACCTAAGCGTTATATACCTAACTATCTAAATGCCTTTTTTAATGAGAAAAAGTAACAAGTTAAATTTACTGTCGTTTAACACGTTGTATATTATTAATAACGTTTATTACAAAAGTGAATGTATATAAACAATTCAAGCGGGGCGAGCAGTGAAGTACCTACATGAATGCGCTCGATCAGACGCGCGGCGCATCCCGTACTGAATCCGCGCCGAGCTTGCCGCGCTCGTGAGATTGTGTGCGTGAAAATTGCGTGCGTACACGGCGCCGGCGACTCACGCGTACATTCAAACCAGCGCGGCAGCGCGGCGGCCGATTTGTATGAAGCTATCTTACTATTCTGTTTTTACTATGACTATACTGTCAAGTATCTAGCGATACGCGTATCACATCGAACAATTGGAATCGTATACGAGTGGTTATACCTAATTTGCTTGCCGGCCGACGACACGACGACAGCGAGAGAGCGCGAATAATAAGACTGAAATGGTTATAAAAGGACAGATACTAATACATACTACGATTCTAAACGTTACGTTCTAGGCATAAATATAATATTGGCATGCTTTAAGTGTAGCCCTTATATTTTGTAAAATGATTGATTCATTTTAAACTTGGACCTTACAAGTAAGTAAATAATGATGCATTATGCAAAAATATACAATTTGCTGAAACTTAAACTGTAATAATATAACTGAAATTAACATAAAATATTGTTATAATATTGCAACTGAATAGGTGGATAAAATATGTAGAATGAAGGACGGTTCATTTAAATTTTGATACTATATGACATCATTGATACAATAAAATTAAATATCACATTCGGTATCAAAACGATAAAAGATATTCGTTGCAATATATCAGAAATGCAGCGCATCCGTTGTATCTGACAGTATCTATTAATATATAGTTTCAGAAAATATAGTGTTTCAAAATCCGATATCGAATATCGATACGATTTGATATTCATAAAAAGTGATATTACCCACTCCTATCACGCACACAGACGCCATTATAGAGTTGCCAGTAACAACGTCTTTCCCCTAAAAATAGGGTAAATTCATAATTTTTGCATGAATATAAGTAATAGGCTTGTGTCCACTAAGAATAAATCGGTTTGATTGTAGTATCTATAGATTCATTAAGATTTTAAGATGTCAATAAAGTTTATTATTTATTATAAGAAGGCAAGATTAATGTTATTTTTAGGATTTTAAAACTAAAAATAATGTATTTATTCTTGTGACAGTGCACACCAATCAGAGAGCATTACGTCAAACAGTACGTCCGCCATTCACGTTGTTGACATTTTAGTAGTAAATACAACTAAAACGTCAAAGTTTCTACCTGTCAAATCGAATATAACAAAATAAAAGTGGGTACATCAGACCACACATCATTCTTGGTTTGTTTTGGACTTTTTTATAATAAATATTCAGTATAATCCATATTTGAACGAACGTTTATTAAATGAAAATATAAAATTGTTACTAAAATCCTATTCTAATTGCCAATTTGTAGAAATGAATTGTAGAAATATTGTAAACATAAATCCCATGAAGTTTATTAGGAGGTTAAGCTTTAAATTGCTTGTTGAACTGGCATTTTTAGATTGTTATAAACATAAAATAAAGACACAGACAACTTACAAGGACACTAATGCTTCATCTAAAATTTGTAAATATAATACGTGTAGACCAGTCGTCAGGGCGCCTAATTTACCAAAAGAATTCCCAAAAAAGGGGACTATTCCGTACTATTTCCAGTCTCAACCGAAGTTGAATGAGACATATAACTTGAAAATAGCTTCGAACAATTTACATGTTGATACTTTTAAGAAGGGAACAATACCGTATTACTTTAGTAAAAAAAATGAAAAAGTGGACCAAAAAACACAACAAAATTTAGGTAAAAAGGAACTTTTTCGTGCCTAAAGTTGAATCGAGTATAACTTTATTTCATCAGAATATAGCAGGTGCAATTAATAAAAGCGAGGACATTATTTTTGCTTTATCAGAGTTTTCCAAAAAATCGAACGATATCGATATACTATGTTTCACTGAGACTTTCATTAAGAAAGGTACGGAGCATTTATTAAAAATACCAGGATACAAAATGGTTGCGTCGTTCTCCCGCAACGCAAAAAGAGGAGGTTCTTGTATCTTGATCAGGAATGATTTCGATTACAAAACATTAAAATGTTTACCTAACCTTGCCTGTAATTTCCATTTTGAATACTGTGGCGTTGAGCTATTATCACAAAAAATTATTGTCATATGTATATACAGAACTCCAACTAGTAATCCATATGCTTTCATTAAAAAAATTGAACAGCTGTTATCAAAACTGTCGTATCGTTCAAAGAAAATAGTTTTGTGTGGTGATTGGAATTTGGATACTCTTAGGCCAAGTAAAAGTTGTTTAGAACTTATAAACACATTAAAAAACTTTGACATACAAATACAAATCAGGTTACCCACTAGACAGCAGGCATGTATTGACCTATTTGCCAGTAATTTGAAACACGCTCGAGCTGAAGTTCACTACTTGGGGCTTTCAGACCACGAGACAGGACAAACATTAACAATTACAACCAATATTAAACGCCATAAACATTGTTGGTATGAGGAGGTCAGAAATTTTAATAAACAAAATGTTGACAAATTTTGTTACTACATATCATCATTATCATTCTCGGATGTCTATGAAAAATGTGATGTAAATGAAGCATTTGAAGAATTTCACAGTTTGTTTGCACTATTTTTTAATCTATGCTTTCCTACATTTAAAGTAAAAAAAACAAATAAAGTGGATAAAAGTAGTTGGTTGACAAAAGGTCTGAAGAAGTGTTGTATAAAAAAAAGAATTCTTTATTTAAAAGGTAAGCAAGTAAGTGCTGATAAAAAGGAAAATATTAGATTTTACAAAAAGTACTGTAAAATTCTTAAGAAATGTCTACACAAGTCAAAGCAATTAGAAAATTATAAATATATTAACAATAATAGTAATAAATGCAAAGCGGTGTGGAAAATTATAAACCAAAATATTGGAGACAATAAAAATAATTCAGAAATAGACAAAATATTACACAATAACCAGTTACATACGACTGCAGATGACATAAGTAATTTATTTAATTCCTTTTATGTTGACTTGACTAATAATAATGACTTTAAATATAATATTGACGATATAAATGAAACTATGGACATGAACAAAGTAAAATTAAATTCAATTTTTTTAAGGCCGACAGATCCGATTGAGATATTTAGATTAATTCACAATCTCAAAAATACTTACTCCGTAGGTATTGATGGTATCAACACAAAAATGATAAAGCTCTGTGCACACTGGATATGCGAACCATTGAGCTTCATCATAAATATGTCATTCCAACAAGGTATTTTTCCGACGATCCTTAAAAAGTCAATTGTTAAGCCCTTATATAAAAAAGGTGAGCCGACAGATATGAACAATTATCGTCCAGTTACCCTTATACCAGTTATATCAAAAATTTTTGAAAAGGCTATGTTAAAAAGAGTTCATGACTTCGTTTTGAAGGAAAGAATACTAAAAGAAGAGCAATTTGGTTTTAGAAAAAACAGTAGTACTTCACTAGCCTGCTTCAATCTGATTAAAATAATTACTGAATGCATTAATGATAGAATACCTGTAACGACATTATTTCTAGATATGAGTAAAGCGTTCGATTTTGTTGATCACAAACTGTTGCTCTACAAGCTAGAAAAGTACGGAGTACGAGGAATCGCTAATGATTGGATTAGGAGCTACTTAGAGGACCGATATCAATGTGTAGAAATATCCAAAATAGAAAATAATAAAAAAGTCACATGTAGATCAAATTTCAAACTAAATAGATTCGGTGTCCCACAGGGCAGCGTACTGGGACCCTTTTTGTTCTTAATCTACATTAATGACCTACCTAATATTACACACCACAGAACTATTTTATTTGCAGATGACACGACACTTATTATCAAATGTGACAATAAAGAAACATATGAACATGACATCAATTTGACGCTTAACAAGACAATTAATTGGCTACTTAACAATAATTTAAAAATTAACGTTGATAAAACGCAAGTGATACAATTTCTAAATTATAGGAGGAAACATATTGACATAAATGTAAATTATAAAAATAATAAAATACAAGAGGTTAATACAGCGAAATTTCTAGGTCTGATGCTCGATAAGCACTGTAACTGGAAGGCACATGTTGAATATGTTTGCAATAAACTTGATCGGTTCGTGTTTGCTATTAAACGTTTACGACAATCAGTGTCAACGGATGCGGCTCTCAGTGCATACCACGGATACGTGTCGTCGGTGCTGTCATATGGTCTCATGCTATGGGGGAACTCGGTTGAGATTGAAAAAGCATTTCGGGTGCAAAAGAAATGCGTGAGAGCTATTTGTGGAGCTTGGTTTACAGACAGCTGTAAGCCATTATTTAAAAAGTTTCACATCCTGCCACTGGTTTGCATGTACATTAGAGAACTCTGTGTTTTTGTTAAACTTCATCCACAATACTTTAGTAAATATTCTGAAACAGTCGGTAGAAACTCTAGGAATAAATTTAAGCTTCTCCGACCTAGGTGTCGTTTGGACATATTTGAGAAGAATGTCTATGTGAAGGCTATAGAAGTGTATAATAAGTTACCAGACACGTTTAAAGAACTACCTTATACTGTATTTAAAAGAAATGTTACAGCGTGGCTAGCGGAAAAATGTTTCTATACTTTAAATGATTTTTTGACTTATAAAGAAAATGTTTAAATTAATTAATGTTAAAAAAAATCATGTATGACAACAAGAGCAACATTATCTGGACATTTAAATTTATTTTAATTTGACACTTATGCAATTATTAATTTAATATTATATTTTAAAATTATACATGACTAACATTTTGACATTAATTAACTGATAAATCAATACAATATAAACAGAATTTCTTTGAATTATATTATTGTATAAATTGACATATTTGCGCACCATTGTTATGGTAGAATGTGAGGATCACTATTACTGTACCAGCACTATGTAACCACATTTCTCGTAAATAAATGCATTTCATTTCATTTGTAATATCACTCAACTGCCATGATGGTTTACATCGTTTTCGTGTCAAATTCAAAAAGGTTTTTAAAAGGCGTAATTAGTAATGTTGCTGATCGATTTTTGAAGAAAAAATCAGGTATTTAGATCTAATAAAGGGACAAATCAATCGCTAATTACATTTTAGGACACAAGCGTATTGTATATTATAAATTCTAAAGTCACATTGTCTGCTTTTTAAGTTTTTACGACTGACTAATGATGGCTAAATCAATCTTGACGAAACTTTGTGCGCTAAAACGTAAGCACTAACAAGTGCCGAGTGATTTCCTAGTTAAATGCTCTCAGTACATAAAAGTATTTATGTATGTTTGTGAGAAAAAATTTACAAAAATCAACAGCGAGTACTATGTGTGCGCCGTTGCGCTATGGTGGTCAAAAAAAGGCGACAAGTTTAAAAATTATAATATAATTCGGTCGGTAAGGTCATTCGTTCAACAACGAAGTTAGTTACGCATACCTACATTACAAGACAATACTAGACTTTAGATACAAGCCTTTCAATACAAAAACGGAAAAATCGAGTGCTTTGAGACGATGTCGTCGTAGCCGAGCTTGACGTGACAAATTTGTCGTAACCGATTGGTATGTACCAGCCAGCGGTGTTTGAAAGGTTAAGTTTATTTAAGTAACTACCTAATTATTTTTCTTTATTATTACTGTCAATAGAATAAATTTTGGTAAGGAATGTGTAAATTAAACTGGGACAATTTCACACCCAACTGGCAACACTCCGCTCGTACTTAGATTTAGATATATATATATATGATATATATATGATTCACTGTATTTGTATTATTAAACAAACTACGTAATAAAATTTATGTCTGACCGGTGGAATGATACTCCAGCAACCTTATAATCTTTTTCTGAAGCATTGTGGCACAAAAACACTGTACAATATGTCATAATTTCGATTATTTTGCGGGAGATGCTTACGCTACCGTGCGACTCGGACCACAGACAACGCGGCCGCCCGATTGGGTCAGATTCTGCCGTTCATTTGGGTCACCCCACAGACCACCTTAGGTGGTCTGTGGGTCACCCAAATGAACGGCGCGTGTTACGTGCTCGTACTTGGTTTCTGTAGGTAATAATTCAATGCTTCAGTGATTTTTTTCTGAACTTCCATCCATCATAAATCTTCTGTTATTCCTGCTTGTTATATTTAAGTATGTGTGATAAATAAATATGTTGCAAACTATAGACAAAGACTTGTCTATTACTGTTGCTGTGTAGGTGTTGCTGTGTAAGGGTAAGGTATTCTCAATACCTTACCCTTGATCCCGCAGGATCGAAAACATCCCGCAAATACCGGTATTGAGAATTTGCTGTGGGATTGCATTCCCTACTTGTGAGTCGTCTGGTGTCCATAGGCGGCGGTAAACTCCTACCATCAGGCGATACGTCTCCTAGTTTGCTTTCTATTACTAACATAAAAAAAAATATGGGATCATCTATAAAGCTAGTTTTATCCTATTTGCAGACAAGACAAGGCCCAAAAAAAATTACTAACTGCCTATTAAATAGTTGTGGTACCTATGTGCCTTGAAGCTTTCTTCAAACCCACAAAGAAAACTTTTTTAAGTTTAGTAAATATAGCTTAGCATGTTCACAACTTTAGCACAACATTAATTTTTATAAGCAACTGTATTAAATACTATACCTAATGCTGATTTTACCTAGCTAACTGCCATAATTAATAATATCTTAGAAATAAAATAACTATAATATTATGCAACTATATATTCTCCTCTTTCCATCTCTCTATCCACTCAACAATAGTGTCTACATTTTTGTGCAGCTCCTCTTCCGAGCTGTTTTGCAGTTCCGTCACTATCTCAGGCTTGTATGATGATTGTGCTTCTTCTAATAGTGTTTCAAATATTTCACACTGTATATTATCCTCCAGTTTCTTGCCTGTGTAGCCTCTGGAATGTTTTCAATAAAAAGCTGATCAATTTGCTTGGAAGTTTTAATACATATGCTGCAGTTAGAATTACTCTAAAAGTCCCCATTTTTCTTTATAGGTACCCTTTACAAACTGATGAACCTGTTTAATGGGTTACAATAAAAAGCTTAAGTGAGTCTGCTATATAATATAGGGTTACTTATAAGATCTGCTCTATAAACATTCTCTCACAGTTTGGCAATGTACTACAAAAACAATACACATAAATTTGAAAATATTCTTGGAAATTTAATGACTGACCTGGCAGTGAGTCTGTCATATAAAGCGGTATTGTTGGTTCTGATTACAAAGACTCCATCAAACCACCTCTCTGGGAAGAAGTCGCAGCCATGGTAGTCCACAATGTTGCCGCCTTTTGTCATCATACCCTCCATTATGTCAAGCAGCTGGAATTAAATGGAATTTAAATATTTATTATAATTATTGCAGCACTAGCCATGACACACTAAATGCTTAACTTTACTAAACCTCTAATATTGCTATGCTTGGAAAAGACATCTTTTTATTGTAGGTATATTATCATATCATGCAGAGAAAGAAGAGCATGCATGAGAAACATGATGGGAGTGAATGAAGCAAGAGAGGTATATCAGGATCGTTGCAAATGGCGTTACGCAGTCTCTGCCTACCCCTCCGGGAAACAGGTGTGAGTCTATGTATGTATTCTCATATAATTAAATGGGTTGGTTTAAAGCCAAGAATTCAACCAAATCTTGCATACATAGAAAGTAAGATGACTTTCACAAAGTGTATTGTAGACCTATTTACGATAGGAGTTAAACTGATAGATAACAAACGAACAGAATTTTGTTCACGCCTAGACTGCATTAGAAAGGTTTTCCTTTCAAATTATTCAAAAACCTATAAATTAACAAATTTATTACCTTGTCTTCGTTCAAGAAAGGGCACTGATATTCTGGATCGTACTCATCTAAACAACTGTGTTCTTCTGCTAGTTTCGATACTTCTCTCCAAGTAAATTTCGTTCTGTCGGCTAGCAAACGAGAAATTGTTGATTTACCGACACCTGGTGTGCCTGGAAAATGAGCAAATAGAATAAACAGTTCAGTAAAAGACACGGTACAGTGATACCACGTGGAAATTTAACATAAATGAAACTACGAAACACAGCCAATTACCAGTTATAAGTATATTAGGCACCATCCTTTTAAAGTTAGCCATGGCTATGGTCTTATCAATTGTAATTAGTAAATTATGATGGTTATTTTTTATTTACGGTATGTTGACCATGCTTTCTATTTATTTATTGAGTAACGTCACTGTCAGAATTTGACGTTTGTTATCAACTGGCATCGTTTAGAAATCAAAGTTTAAAACCGGTGTACACGTGTCGTGTAAGATAAAATGCAGAATGATCCAAAATCATCCAAAATATGTAATACTTTTTATCAGTGACTTTTTATAAATAGAATAAAATATGCAG
This sequence comes from Euclidia mi, assembly GCA_944739405.2. NCBI lineage: Eukaryota > Metazoa > Arthropoda > Insecta > Lepidoptera > Erebidae > Euclidia > Euclidia mi. The sequence goes on from OX123189.2 coordinate 4,369,891, forward strand.
TTAAAAATATATTTAAAGAATAGCAGAATAGGTACTAATTTACAGCAAATTATCAGTCTATCGAGTTTTCTAACCGAATGCTGCTACACACTACATACCTATTGATTTTATTTTCTAAACAAATTGTTGCCGTTATTTGTATCTGTCTGCCTCAGATTAATTTAAACATAGAAGTTAAATTAGTTTTTACTTGATTTGAGTTGTTTGCATAATTATTTCCTCTTTTTAGTAGTTGATGCTAAGTAAGTCAAATAAATGAAAAATAGGAATTGGAACGTTACTTACGTCATATGAAACCTAACCTCTAAAATAACCAAGAAAAATGAAATATTTTTCTTGCTGGTATCTTAGCATATCTTTATAATGCGAATTCGTAGACCTAAATCAATAACAAAGGGACAGCTAGTATTAGTGACCGTATTAGGCGTAATTGGTGGTGTATACATCTGGAGGCCACTCTTTGACGATTACTTTAAGAATAAGAAGAATACCGCTGTTACGAAATCAATTACGTCCGGGGCTGCTGGTACTAGTACTGAGTAATGGAGCATCTATCGAGGTGGTTTAGAACCTCTACACCTTTAATGAAAATGCTAATGGCCGTATCGCTAACCTCAGTGGCCGTGGTCGTGCATAGAAGGTACTATGCACCTTACGCAAGAGAGAAAAGATACAGACAAGCAGAGGAATGGGCTAACATGATTATAGAACAAGAAGAACGAGGCGAGAACGGGCCTAACAACATCTCTTATTAGAGATACTTTTAGTTTGTAAATAGTAGCATGTAAAATAATTGTTATGTTATAAAATTATCTGTACCTAACAGCTGATGGGTTCAAAATAAACAAATAAAAGCATAGTCTCAATATTATATTATTATCCTTATATTGTATATTTTCATATGTAGCATACTTATACCGAACATAATTTTATACAGAAAATGTATGCTTAGGCCTAGTTTCACCACCTCTGACCTCAAGACATATGTGTATCATCAGCCGTTAACAGTCCACTGCTGGAATAGGCCTCTCCTTTGAAAGGAGAAATTGGTCTACTATAAGTACCACACTGGCCAAATGGGTTGGTATAGGGTTTGTATCAAGTTTTCCTTCTCTTACAGTGCTGTTCTCTGCATAATATGCTCTCTCTGTCGGCTCTTACGACACCCATGGGATGATATGGGATGGTGACATTGCGTACCTATTTTTAATCCGTCACCACACAGTTGACAACATAATAATTATGTAGTCTTCTAGATCCATTTAAAATTAATTATTTTACGTAGGTATCTACCAATGAGACAGACAGATACAAAGACTGCTAAGCAGTCTGGGATTCAAGCAGACATTACACACATCTCTTACTTTTTTGTCAGCTCATAGCATGACTTGGCTTGCCATTCATAATAGGTAGGTAAGCAAAATTAAAAGCAACACTTGCATAGGTCACCATTTGGATGGGTAATCGCGCGTGGCCTTTACATCAGAGCGCTACCGAGCTTTGTAGAGCACGTAAAGCCGTTGTCCCCGGTTGGCTTGTTGGAGGCCATCGCGCGGTCTGAAAACTCCGACATCAGAGTTGGCCACACACACACGAAAAAGAAAGACTGACTTTTTGAATTAACCTGCGTGCCTATTAGATACTAGATGAGCCCGCGGTTACACCCGCGTTATTTAAGGCTACCTACTGCTCCGCTCCCGCGGCTCATAGCGTGATGTTAGCCTATAGTCTTCCTCGGTAAATGGGCTATCTAGGGCTGGAATATTTTTTCAAATCGGACCAGTAGTTCCTGAGATTAGTGCGTTCCACCAAACAAACTAACTCTTCAGCTTGATATATTAGTATTAAATTCAACACAACTAACAAACTCCACAACTGCACTACTGAGTACAGCTACGGACTAGCCGCAGCACGTGTAGGACTATTGCTATGATGTGGAGACTAATTTAATTGGGTTACGGGGATGGGTGTTTAGTGTACTGGTAATTAATGCTTTGGATGAAAAACGGCACCTGCCAGTAATACTCTAATAGTAGGTATCCGTCTGCATGGCAGGTGGTGACTCGCCAACTCACTGGATGGGCTCTCTCTATAGCCACCCAAAGCAAACAAACTCTGACATAAAGGCATCAACCAGAGGGCAACACACCGGTGCGCGTGGCTGGGGGTGGAGCGGTATCGAGCGGTGCGGCACCGGTTTCGCCATCGCGGGTCTCGTGACAACGGAGACCCGGAGCGGGTTTCCCTGTAGTTACGCCCTTGAGAATGATACTTTCACCCCAGAGCTAATAGCTCTTGCGGTGCGGCTTCCCTAGCTCTGGCCGGCCGAGCAAGGCAAGCCAGTGTTGAGAGTCCTGCGGGTGCTCTTGGAAATCCACTCCGACCAGCCGGTAAAGGCAAGCCGGAGACGAGGCTCTGACCGACTCTCTGAAGCATTCGGGACCGCAGTGTCGCCACCTCAGGTCGCCACACACATTCAGCTCGCCACACACATTCAGCTCGCCACAAAGCTGCCCTGCGGTTTGTAAGCTTTTTATCATCTTGTAATACATTTTTTGTTTATATCACAGGATGAAGGTGAGGTTTGAAAGCTGTTACTTTGCCCTCTGAGATTGCGTTAGCCTCATGGTGAGATAAACGACGCCCCAGAGGGGTTTTATAAAATATTATTGTTATTATTATGTTACGGTATAGTGGCGATACTTAACAGACTGCCATGCAGAGGCGCCGTGGATTCGAACCTTATACCGATATCCTCCGTATTCGTGTCGTCGGTCTCGGCTTTCATGAAGATCTTTGATAGGGATTTATATGTAAGTATAGAGGGAGTCAGTATCTACCTCTTTAATAAACTGACAATAGTCTATATTCACTACTAGACACCAGTGTAGGTTCTAGAGTTCTAGTAGGTACCTACTAGAACTGTACTGTTCAACTGCTCAAATGGAGTAGTGGTTAAACGGCTGCCTCGCCGCTTGAGACTGCGCCGAGTGTTGTGGTTTCGAATCTTACACGAGACAATTAAATGATGACAAATTGTTGTCACGTGTAAGATTCGAAATATATATACAGGGCTGATGTCTACAGGGCTGATGACATCAGCCCTGTATATAAACTGTCCCACTGCTGAGAGGCCCCAGACATGCAGGTTTCCGAACCCTCGGCATTGCCGTCTGTCGATTTATTCACTAGGCTTTCGCTTTCGCTGCGTAGGTATACAACAACACTTTGTGTGATCCTTAAATTGTTGTTTTGAGCCTGGACGTTCTTTATCTGCGTTGGTTGCATGATTGGTAAGTCTCTAGCATCACAGTATTTATGCCTTTTGTGAGATTTGCCTTAATAAAGGAAAACAAATTCTTTGTGAATATGGCAACGCTGCAACCATAGAATCGTATGGACGTACAGTAGGTACTCGCCAAACTTTATGGCCGCTCCGAACCTAGCCACATTGCGCTGCGCAGAACACAAAATCAGGTATCAGCGGGACGTACGCGGGGCGTGGAGGCAGGGCACGCCCGCGCGCGCTGTCTTCCACCCGCTAGCGTCTTCGCCTCCCGCGCGTTAGTGTGAGTGTGCTACGTTCGTACACGACTCACATATTCGCTGAGCTCTGACAGTATCGTCGCGTTTAGAATAGTTTCATAGTGTTTCTTCTTTATTGTTTCTCGTTGCTATCGTTGTTTCTTGTTGTTATTTGTACTGATATAGTTACCATTTTCATTGATCATGCCTTGCGGTCGTTTTAATGTTTTACGTCGCCAAACACGGAAAATGGTGTTTGACTGATTAACGTTTATTAAGCAGGAAAGAATTCTAAGCTTAAAAGTCCCTTCACCTAATTGAATTTACATTACTCGAATTTGATTGAATATGTAATTAAACAATATAATATAGCTAATCTAACAACGTAACTGAAGATTTTAATTTTCAATAATTACAAATATTTTCTTGGTTGTGACATGTCCACCTGACTGTACCATGCGCAAGTTCGTACCGATGGCTACATTCAGAGCGGCCATAAAGATTGGCGAGTACTGTTGTATGTTATTAATTAAATAGGTACCTACCTACTCCTTGTAAAAAATAGGTATTGTAAAACTTTCTGTTGAGAGTTAAAAATTGTTTTCCACTAGATTATGTAAGCCTGCTTATCGGTATCACATGAAATAGGACACACCGGACATCGACCGACCGTGACCGTGCAGTTACGGTTGACGTAACCAGCTTTGCTTGGCTTTTAGTACAAACTTACAATGCTATCATGTAGGTAGTGCCTACGGGTCTACCTATATTAGAAACTCGTGGAAATCGATATTATTTTATCTACAAAAATCTCTTTAGGAATGTAAATGCTATACTTAAGTAAAAAACTGCAGCTAACGTTACTTCAGCCTGTCTATGCAGGTTACACTAACCTACATTTGGAATATGGGCTGAAAAGGCTGGAATGCACAGTCCTCTGGCCCGCAGGTTGAGTACCTACGTACCAACCTATAAATGGATTTAGTTCGTAAAATGTAGGTAAACATACTTAGGCGGCTAGGCGCATTCTGTACATACGTAAGTAATACAGGTTTCTTCATCATCATCATCATCATCAGCCTGTCATAATCCACTGCTGGATATAGGCCGCCAATGGCACGCCACTGAGCCCGATTTTCGGCTCTTCGTAATCTTCGTAGTTACAGGTTTAATTGCACAATATTTTATGAAATAGTTTAATCTGTTGCAAATTATTTCACAACATTATAACGTCAAGATTTTTAGAAGTCGATGTGATTCATGTAGTTAGGTATGTACCTACCTATAATAATACAGTTATTGGACTCCTAATATAAAAAAAATTATAAAATTAGAAAAAATATCCACAAACAATTTTGATAAAGCCATACGAAATAAATTCACATTGCCGACAGATTTAGTTATTGCCTTAATTTTATTAGCAGGCACGTTTTACATAACCACGCCACGTGAATCAAAAGTACAGAGACGTCGCTGACACGTGTTTACATTCATCTGTTTACGGTATTAGTCACAGACAGAGCAATTAAAATTAATATTAGTATACAATGTAATTAAATTGCGTTTAATTTATAATAAGCATTTTTCTAAGTAATTACTATTCCTTGGGCTCTCAATGGAATTGTTCATTGATCTTCCATGTGACACACACATATGTACAGTACGGCTACTCGTGACGTAAAGCAAAGGTGATTCAACTCTCATGGTCGAAATATATTAGAATATTGACCTGGTTGTCAGTTTGGTTCCACAAGTCGTCAGGCAGTAGGTACCTTGCAAGATCAATCGATTATCTACGATTCCACGTAGGTGGAGATGTGTCGCTAACTCGCTACGTTTATAAGTAGGTATGTTGCGTTGCCATTTCACGCAGCACCGGCGCCGGTCTGCCGTCTAGGCGTCTACATATTAGATGGCTACGGACTCGTACCTATCAAATGAAAGTCTATCTATGTAGATACTTAGTTAAATTTCGTAACTTAATACGTACCTTTATCTCAGTCAGTAGGTACCTAAGTTATAAAAGTAAATACTAACTATTTGCTTTTATACCTTAGATGTAATGAATAAATGTCTAGTCTAGACCCATAGTAATTACCTAGATCACAACTACCTAATTGATAGACAATGTGGGTTTAAGACTATTAGGATCAGATAATATTATGCACAGGTAGATTGGTACCTACATATGTAGTTTAATAAAATTATTCTTGGTACAAAGTGAGAGTACTTTTCAGCTAAGATACATACCGTAGGATCATTAAAAATAAATACATGAAACCGCATGTTTTACCCAATTATATTGTGACTCACCAAGTACACTGTGAAATTATGTCGGTGTACAATGTCTACTAACTTCAAAACATCACACCTGAAATTCTAAATCGGTCATACACCTTTATCTACAGTAAATTTACGTTATCGTAAAATCTAGACCCAATTGGATATTCGGGGCATAAACAAAAAACGGCATCTATCTTCCTTCTATACTTACACAAGTAGCTAACCTAGGTATCTGCCTAACAAATTCAAAGTAGTAACGATGCCACTGTAGTCTAGATTATATTCCTTCTTCAGTTAGGTGATCTAGGTCCCACCTACGTAATACAATAACCTAACCTAGAATTTCAACAAAAATGCCAGCAAGTAGGTAGCTAGATGTGAACTGTTGTTTTGTCAATCTATTTCGTTTTCAGAAATAGTTGCAAGTTCATTCACCCCTTGATTTTGGGATATTTTCTTATAGTGGCATTCTGCCATTTAGTTAGACAAAAGCTGTTGGTTGGTACCAGTTTTAGGATTATTGCCAGATTCACAAGTGTTACAGATAAAGTCAAGTTTTTATGTTCTCAAATTATTGATAACGGGTCATTGACCCGTTTCAAAATTGCAATAGTAGCTAGTAATTGTGTTTTTGGTATGAACAAATTAAAAAACAGAAATAAATTTTCATGGAGGCTACCTTTATTCTATGAATTTACACATTAGTTTGCAGTTATAACAAAATAGTTCAGATATAACCTTATATAAATTATAAAATAATGTTACAGTATAAGCCTTGTAAAAAATATAGAAAAGGAATGAGTTTGTAGCCTTTCTTTCCTTCTGAACACCTTTCGGTGAATGAAGTATCGCAGTTGAATGAAAAATTGTGCTGTTAACAGCGCTAGCTACTTCTTGCCCTTGGTGGCCTTCTCGGCGGCTTTGGTCATCTTGCCACCGCTGGCATCCTTGAAGTTTACAGCCTTGATGACTCCGACGGCGACCGTCTGCCTCATGTCACGCACAGCGAAACGACCGAGGGGAGGGAACTCCTGGAAGGACTCTACACACAGAGGTTTGGAGGGAACCAAGTTGACGATGGCGGCATCACCAGATTTGATTGATTTGGGGTTCTCCTCAGTGGATTTACCAGTACGACGGTCAACCTTCTCTTTGATTTCGGCGAATTTGCAGGCAATGTGGGCTGTGTGGCAATCCAACACTGGTGTGTAACCGTTTGAAATTTGACCAGGGTGGTTGAGCACGATGACTTGAGCTGTGAAGTCAGCAGCGCCCTTGGGTGGGTTGTTCTTGGAGTCACCGGCGACGTAGCCACGACGCAGTTCCTTAACGGACACGTTCTTTACGTTGAAACCAACGTTGTCACCGGGTACGGCTTCTTGGAGAGCTTCGTGGTGCATCTCCACGGATTTTACTTCAGTGGTGATGTTGGCGGGAGCGAAGACGACAATGGTACCGGGTTTCAGGATACCGGTTTCGACACGGCCTACGGGCACTGTACCAATACCACCGATTTTGTATACATCCTGGAGGGGAAGACGCAGGGGCTTGTCTGTGGGGCGAGCAGGGGGCAGGATGGCGTCGAGGGCCTCAATGAGGCACTTGCCTTCAGCCTTGCCTTCCTTACGCTCAACATTCCATCCCTTGAACCAGGGCATTTTGGTAGAGGCCTCCAACATGTTGTCTCCGTGCCAACCAGAAATGGGTACGAAAGCGACAGCGGCTGGGTTGTAGCCGATCTTCTTGATGTATGAGGAGACTTCCTTCTTGATTTCCTCGAAACGGGGTTCACTGTATGGGGGCTCAGTGGAGTCCATTTTGTTGACACCGACGATGAGCTGCTTGACACCGAGTGTGAAGGCGAGCAGGGCGTGCTCACGGGTCTGTCCGTTCTTTGAGATACCAGCTTCGAACTCACCGGTACCGGCGGCAACGATGAGCACAGCGCAATCAGCCTGGGAGGTACCAGTGATCATGTTCTTGATGAAATCTCTGTGTCCGGGAGCATCGATGATGGTGACATAGTATTTGGCAGTCTCGAACTTCCACAGGGCAATATCGATTGTGATACCACGCTCACGCTCAGCCTTCAGTTTGTCCAACACCCAGGCGTATTTGAAGGAACCCTTACCCATTTCCTGGGCCTCCTTCTCGAACTTCTCGATAGTACGCTTGTCGATACCACCACATTTGTAGATCAAGTGGCCGGTGGTTGTGGACTTGCCGGAGTCGACGTGTCCAATGACGACAATGTTAATGTGTACCTTTTCCTTTCCCATTTTTGGTTAGTCTAGAACAAAACACAAAAAAAGATATTAGAAAATTGTTGTTGTCGAATAAATTGCAATGGATAGAGTGATGTTAGCCGGCATCTGCAAGGTCGCAACCTCATGTATCGCGCGGCCGGCAATATGGCGGCCGCATGGCCGCCTCGCCCTATCTTGACATTTCACAATGGATGTCAGCCATTACGATGAATGCACACAAAATATTATTGAAATCCTACAAAATGATTTTCAGTAGTTGTAATGCATGTTATATCAAACTGTATAACGGGGCAAGACATATGGTAAGGAAAAAACAAGTGTGCACAACCACGTGGTGGCGAGCCGGTAGGTGAGCAAGTGTGACGCGTAAGCAAACGCGATTGTGATAAAATTCGTAATTTGAAACTGCAGCACATCAATTAGATGAAACAAATGAAGATGTTCAATTAGAATCCCAAGTTATCGTTGCAATACGTATATATATCTTCAAGACGTACAAAGGTTTAATATTACACCACAATAAAATTGCATATGTAGGACATATAAACAATATATACGGCAATATTACTACGAAAACACAATCGTTTATGCTTACGGTAATATAAAATCACTTTTAACACTGCACTTAACAATTTCTTCTGACACTCACCACGGATTACAATCCACGTGTAATATCCGAGATAGACTCCAACAGAATGGACGAGAAATGGTTGTTCTTTCAGCTGGCTGGATTGAGGAGAGTCACTTCCGGTCGCCTAGGGTGGTCATATAAAAATATAAATTTCCCTTATCTTATCGATTATGTCTAAAGGCCTTGCCGCACGGCACAATTTGACGTCCAACTTGACTAAATCACATGATGAAATCGTGACGTGTAGACGCCAGTCGTCCAACTGAAGTTCATCGGGTGGGCGGTACCACCAGATTTTAACCAATCGGGTGGACGGAATGAAAATCAGTGATTTGATTGTGTCGTGTAGACGGGCAAAGCCAATTCGATTGAAAATTTGATCAGTGTTAAAATTGTGCCGTGTGGCACAATTTTAACACTGATCAAGGCCTTTCCGATACGTAACGTATGAACTGTCTTCTCTTGCTTATATGTCTGTATCTGATTGACTGCAGACTGCTGGTTTTTCGACATTAAGGTGCGTACAGATTAAATAACATTTTATATTACGTCGACACTATGACATGTAATATTCAGTTTCCATATTATTGAAACATGTCTATTTTGTAACATGTAAAGTTATATAATCTGTATGCACCTTGAGGAGCAATAAGTTCCTGGTCAAATTATTATTAATTTGCGTAATTAGATTGAACGCAACTTAAACATCGGAGAAACATTAATATACTATTTTCTTGTGTCGAAGAAGAACAGCGCTAGTAAACAATTGTTTAGTTAAATATGTCACGAGAATATAAAAATATAACGCTTTACCATAAAAATATCAAATTTGCTTGAACCTAATAATTGTACGTTGTTATGATGTGAGAATAAATAATTTACTTACTTACTTTAAAAAGAACGCGCTTTTGATGTGAAACATCTTAAGGCTCACACCGAAACAAAAACAATGTTCGGCAAAGTGGACCGGCTTTTCTTAATAAATGCGAAATTGTTAGCCCTAGAAACCTGGATCTAATGTAATTATTTCGCTTCTGCAATCAGCTCGATATTACTAAGTATCTTGAGTTAGCATAGGAGCTTAAATTATTTTATCATTTTCCCCACGCCTATCACCCCAGGGGAACGGTGCTGGGTAATATGATGAAAATAAACGTACTACCTCATTTCTATTCAGTATAATTCGCCACTACAATATGAGTATATACTATTATGATGAGTCTTTATGTGTTTATAGATTTTATTTAGAACTAGAAGATGCTTGCAGCTACACCCGCATATTTTATTTTAATTTACCCCTTGCTACCCGATCCCGTGGGAATTTCGGGAAATCTCTTCTTAGTGCACCCCTACGGTCCCCAAGGAACATACACGCCAAATTTCAGCTTCCTGGCCCAATAGTTTTGGCCGGAGCTTGTCTGTTAGTCAGTCAGAAAAGCAAGGATTTTATATACAGGTTGTAAAAAGACTCATCACCAAGCCGAAGTCTATTCGTTCTACACATCATGCCAAGTCATACTACGTAAAATAATACCTGGGAAACGAAGTTGTTTTGTATGCTTAATAAATAGACAAATTTTATAAGCCGCAATGTATAGCGTGCGTTTGCAGAAGAAATAGCTCGAGAAATGCATAGTGTCTACACTGGCCGCCCGTAGATACGGGCGGTACCTGAGGGCGGTTTCAGCTTAGCATATTTTTCTGCGTGAATACGGTCGTTTCAACATACGCGCTTCAAAAAACCGGACTCGCGTAAACGAGCATGTCAGTGTCAACATGGACTCTGACGGCTCAAGTTTATACGTGCTTAAAAGCGCATCAACGCTCGTAAGGATTGCGCGTGTGCCAAAAAGCGCGCCTATACACGCCTACATGTGCTTCCAAAAATGAGCTCAAAACATCTAATATATAAAATTCTCGTGTCACAGTTTTCGTTCCCATACTCCTCCGAAACGGCTTGACCGATTTTGATGAATTTTTTTGTGCTTACCCGGTATCTATGAGAATCGGCCAACATCTATTTTCAAAAAAAAAAAAAATTATTGCAAAACAACGTTTGCCGGGTCAGCTAGTAATAATATAAAATGCTAATCAGTAACCACCCTAAAGGCCTTGCCACACGGCACAATTTTACCACTGATGAAATTTTCAATCGAATTGGCTTTGCCCGTCTACACGACACAATCAAATCACTGATTTTCATTCCGTCCACCCGATTGGTTAAAATCTAGTGGTACCGCCCACCCGATGAACTTGAGTTGGACGACTGGCGTCTACACGTCACGACTTCATCAATTGATTTAGTCAAGTTAGACGTAAAATTGTGCCGTGTGGCAAGGCCTTAAAGGCGGCAGTTTATGATCACGTGGTCGTGCGGCCGAGGGTAATGCTCTCGCCTACAGCGCAGCTGGTTGCTTGTAATGCATACTTTGCATTTAGGAAACTTTAAAGCGTTTATTTTAGGAAAATATTGAAAATGTTGTTTATGTTTATTTGGAAGAAAGTTTACACTTATCATTCAAAACACGATTTTGGAATAATTTGAAAAAAATGTCCTGACTTTGAGCCTCAATATCTCCTGAACCGGTTTTATGTTACAAAATGAAAGTATTGCCTGCCTAAATCATCTCAACCGTCTTTTTCGAATTACCTTGCTTGTAGGGAAATAATTTTCAAGCTAGCAACTCGTACGATTTAATTGGATATGACGAAACAACGTGTCGACTCGTTCAGAAATGTAACATTTATTTAAATGGTTTAAATCCATTTATAACTCATATAATATTGATATGCATAGATGATTAACTATGTAATTTTATGGAAAGTTATATAATAATATGTGAGTAATAAGTAGTACTTAAATTTTACTTTAATTCTTTCGATTTTAGACTCGCAACGCACTTAATAATAATCATATTTAATTTTTTGACATGGCACACTTATCTTCTATTATCTGTAAAACAAAACCAAATTTATTAATTAGATTTTTATATTTAGATTATATTAAATAGGTAAGACAAAATATTATTAGTTACATTTATAATCTTGACGATTGGAATGAGCACTTTGAGTAATGCGCATAAAGTCTACATTACTACAATTTACAAACGAACAACCCGAAATGTCAAATTTTCTCACCCCCGCACCGCGCTGTCCGCACCCCATTCAGAATCTAGTCTTGAAATCGAAAAATGAAACAAATGAGAGTTTGAATGAATTTGCAAATGGAATCAAATTTGAGTAAACTATGTGTTGATAAATTATAATGTTAAAATTGTAGATATATTTACGTTAAATTGTGGTTAAGCTACAGTAGCCAGCATGTTCAAAAGTCGTGGAGATATTGTTTATAAATGCACAGTTAGACTTTTAGAGGATACAGAAATATTAGAATGTGAATTTCATGTAAGTATTCAGATTAAAGTGAACGTGTTATCTTTTATACCACATATTAACACGAAGAAATTGTTTTCAGCCGAGTTATAAGGGTAAATTTTTGTTGGAACATGTATGTCAACAGTTGAATCTAACTGAGACTGATTATTTCGGCCTCCGGTATGTGGACGCCGGTGGACAAAGGGTGAGGAAATTACAATATAAATATTAAGACAAAACTATTCGCCAATTTTACAATTTAAAATATTAGTATGGATAATAAAAATATTATTTTGTTCAAAGGTTCATAACATCCTAATATTTTTATAATTCCATCTTAATTTATATTAATTACACAGTAATATATAAGTTACCAAATCAAACACATATAATTTCGAAGGTCTAAAACCTTTAAATTAAATCTAATATTAACAACAATAGAAATGTAGATTATTTTTAATTATACAGTTCAACAAATTAAAAAAATGTTGAAACAAGATATTACAATTTGTAGGGATGGGGTACCATGACATTTCAGTGCTAAAATGTCTATAAAGATATAATATTTATTATTTTATGATGTCATGCATGTGATGATTTCACTCTCATGTTACAAGCTATAACAGGTAGCAATTTTGAACATATTTACATTCAGTAAGCCAAATTAGTTGTTAGAATCAACGCATATTTCATGCAAAGAAGTATTATCTTAGTAGTTACCTATGTCAACTAAGATTATTCTAACATCTAAGATTGCATGTTTCATATTCTTTCTTATTTTTAGGGTATTATGTAAACAGCCTATATCACAATATTACTAACAAATCTCAAATTAAATACCTAGGCTATTGTTACAGCTACTCTAATATCTTCTTTGCAAGTACAGGATAATAATAATAAATTCATAACTTTTGTACAAAGATATGTCCAAAATATTTTAACAGAACCTGAACTATGAAAGCTAGACACAGGAAATTCTGAAAGTGGGTTGATTTTATCTACTAATTGCTACACCTATGGAATTAGGTACTGACTGACATAGACCAAAATGCATTATATAATAATTATGTCAGGTCACCGGTATGTCATAGGATGTTGAAGCATGTGCAAAAAAAAATCTTTCTGAAAATGGCCTTTTATTCATACAATAATTTTTTTGGCATAGACAATATCCTGTTTCATATAAAACCTTAAAGAATCCTTTTTCTTAACTGCCAGTAACATTGCAAGCAAATATTCATACTGTTTTATTTTTCAGCATTGGCTGCATTTGGCAAAGTTAATACTGAAACAAGTTAAAGGTAAATGAGTTTCTTTTTTCATTGAATAATTACTGCAGCTGCAGAGTATTTAAGTTTTATTATTTAACTGACTATTCAATTACTTTGATTAGTGACTACGCCTACACAGAGTGGTAGTAATCAACATCTTTTAATTACTAGTAGACTGCCTCCATGGTCCAGTGGATAGGGTATGTGTCTGTGATTCGATTCCCGGAGTCGGGCTAAAGTGTTACTTAGTTTTTCCGATGGAATCAGCATGAATTCAAGCAATGTCCCGGTTACAGCAATAGGCTCGCCCCCCTATTACGTGGGACTGAAAAACTCATTGGGGCGAAATGTGGATGTACTTTGTATTACACCTCTGCCTACTTCTTCGGGTATAGAGACATGAGTCTATAATAAATATAATAATAATTACTAGTGGTTATACCAACAGGGACACTGATGATTTCCAACTACAAATTGACTGACAGAATATAGGTAGCAAAAGATGTAGTGATTCACAGCTCGAAAGTTTTATACATTGAAAATGTCTTTCTAAGTAAAACTTTTCAATCACATACAATAAAAAAGCTGGTTTATTTGACCAACTTAAAATTGTAAGTCTGTGGTGTTCAAGTCAAAATCCTTTTTTTTTATGGCAATCTGCCGATTCTTTCAGCAATTCCTGCCAGTGTCGGATAATGATTAGTGTTAATCCAAGCTAAGAATGGGTCACAATGTGACACTTATGAACGTCAAAATAATAAATTTATAAAATAATTACTTACAGACTCTACATTTCAACTCAAAACTCAACTCAAAATCATTTATTCATTTAGGCCACAAAGTGACGCTTATGAACGTCAAAAGTTAAAGTTAATTACTAGATGATTCTACATTTACATTTACTGCCACGTTCGCAATGCAATAGGTAGAACCACGAGAAAGAATGGGCAATAAAACTCGTGGCCACTCTTTTTAACTGCCAGTATAATGGTTTTACATGTTATATTTGTAAGGAGCTGCAACTGTTTCACATTGTGAGTTATCTACTATTGCAAAAGTTAATAGTTATTGATATACTCCAGCAATAAATTATGTTCATTTATTAAGCCTCCCACTACGGTTTCAGATATACTTTTGATGTAAGCAACTCGTGAACATGACTGTTCTGATCTATGGTGGAACAGTATGTTCCGAAAAGTAATGCAGCAATTTACAATCTATTAGTTAGCAGTTCATGACCACGAGTTACCCTCACCTTACAAATCCAATAAATTATAATAAAAAGAGTAGAACAAGAATGCAAATGTAGCATAACAAGAGAATACGGTAATTAATTACACTATAAAACTGCCTATTGACCTAATAATAAAAATAAATTGACCTAATAAAAGAATATTTATTTCCAAGCGTACTTGTCGTCAAAATACTCATTTAAACTATAATATGCCTTTAGTAAAAGATTATTTTTAACAATTGTCTGAAACGACCTTAAAGGCAAGTATAAAATATTACTTGGTATTTTATTATAGATTCTTATACTAAGCCCAATAAAAGAGCTATGCGTTTTGTGTAAACGGAAATATGGTACACATAATTTGTGCCTGTTCCTAGTATTAATATTGTGTAGGTATGTCACTATTCATTTTGTAAGAATTTATATATAGTCGTACATGCATAACACTGGCATAAATATATTGTGATGCTACAGTAAGAATACCAATATTTTTAAATTTTTCTTTAAGTGAGACTCTTGTCTTTAACTGGTAAATGGCCCTAACTGCTCGTTTTTGTAATATAAAAATATTTTCGATGTCAGCGGCCCTACCCCATAATAATATGCCATATGACATAACACTATGAAAATAGCTAAAATAAACCAATCTAGCCGTATCGACATCAGTCAACCTACGAACCTTCTTAATGGCATAAGCAGCTGAGTTAAGTTTCCCTGAGAGATATGTAACGTGCGCACCCCACTGTAATTTCGAATCAAGTGTTATTCCTAGAAATAATGTAGATTCAGATGTTTCGAGAACATCGTCATTTAGAGCTATACTAGGACCAAGGTTTCTGACATTAGGCAGAGCAAACTTAATACATTTTGTTTTTTTGGCGTTCAGTACCAGATTGTTTACATTAAACCATTTTGTTACTTGAATGAGCGCACTGTTTATTTCGTTAAAATGTTCCTTATTTCTATCTACTTTGAATATCAAAGAAGTATCGTCAGCAAACAGTACCACGTCACAAATGTTTTTCAAGTAAAAAGGTAAATCAATTTAGGTACACACTGTCTCTTTTTATCCCTTATGCTGTTCCATGCCAAATAGTGTAGGGACACATGTCAGTATATAAGGCTAACTGCATGAGAATGGATACTTCGTTGGTTAGTAATAAAAAACTTCGTAAACAGTAGTTTGATGTTAATGTGTAACCACAGTGTGTAACATTGGCGTAAACCCAAGAAAATACAATCATAGTTTTAATATTTTCCATCTTTGTTCACAGATGCATCTCCTATATTATTTAGTTTTCGAGTGAAGTTCTACCCTCCAAATCCGTTATTGTTGAAGGAGGATGTCACGAGGTTTCAGATATACTTACAACTCAAGAGAGATCTCTTACATGGAAGGTTATACTGCACGGCCAATGAAGCCGCCATGTTGGGAGCACTTATTATACAAAGTACGTATTTTAGACATAAGATTAGTTTATTGTTAGTAAAGCAATACCTACTTACCTGAAAAAAAAAACGAATTGCATCAATATTTGTTCTAACAAAGGGACATCTAAATTTAGATCAATTATTTATTGGCATTCACAATAACTTTGATGAATATTAAAAAAAAATATTGCTGGTACACACACACAGCTAGACACTTTGTCCTTTGTACCGTTCTTATGGCGTAGGAAATAAGAATTATAATCGTACTGCAACTGTTAAGCTAGACTTGTCGCTGTGTGTATTAATAAAAAATAAAAATATCATTAGAGTTATACAATACTACAGGACGCCAGCAGCTACGCCTGCATTTTTTTTTCAATTTACCCGTTGAGGCCGATCCCGTGGAAATTTCGGGAAATCCCTTCTTAGTGCACCCCTACGGTTCCCAAGGAATATACATGCCAAATTTCAGCTTCCTGCGCCCAATAGTTTCGGCTGTAGCGTGTCTGTCAGTCAGTCAGTAACGCAAGGATTTTATATATTAAGATTATTTAGCGGGTCTTAGTCGCGATAATTTGAAATTGACTGCACGGTTGGCGTAGTGGTTTAAGCGGCCGCCTCGCTGCTTGACACTGCGCCGAGTGTCGTGGGTTCGATTCCCACACGCGACAACACTTAGTGTGATCCATAAATAAAATTGTTGTTTCGAGTCTGGGTGTTCATTGTGTACGTTGGTTGTATGTTTGTAAACGCCCCTGCGACACAGGATTTATTCCTAGTGCGGGAGTTGTCTTTAAAATGAAATGTTAATATGTTAACAATTTACTTATTTCAAGGCATAAATACCTCTGTTATTCTCCTACGTTTCTACTGGCTTGCAACGGTCTTGGTCGCGGAGGGACTGGTCTTCGAGTCCCTCCGCGACCACGACCCATCGCGACTAAGACTCGCTAAATAATATTGTATGCTGTATACAAATCGCGAAAGTTTAAAATCGATTATTATTAGAGTGTTAGATTGTTCAGACCCATGCCTGGATAATAGACTGAAGTACCGCGAAAAGCTTATTTTTAAAGTCAAATTACTCAAAGGGTCTCCATAGATAAAATCTTCCTTCCCAGGTAGAAACCCCATGTCCATATCAAAATAAGCCCCCCATAATATTATCAGGTTATGTTTGTTTTCAAAGTTTGGCTATCTTGCAACATGGTTACGATACTTCGTATAATCATGGTCAAGGAATGCCGCTTGCCATCTCCGCGCTATCTTATCTACTGATATAAAAATCCGTTATAAGGCATTTAGTATGAAATTAAACACCACTTAATGTCAGATCTTAAGTAGTAATCGAAATATTTAAAATAAAAATGTCGCATATAATGCTGAATTTTGATATCGGAAATAATCATAGCTAAATATTAATACTCGCCAGAGTTTTCCTGCTGATTAGCTAGATGGCAGAGGTTACTAATTAGATGTGTTTGTTTGTTGATATTTTTATGGTCTTTTGAGAATTTCAAGGTCAAACTTGACCAGTCTCGCGAATCAAAATGATTAGCGGAAACAGACTATGGGTTCCTACGCACTACGCATTCTGGCTATCCGCAATAAAAAACATTCAGCAGTCAACCGCACGGCTGGCCGCATTTCAACTAACCGCATAGTGCGTACTGCCACAGAATATATACATGGTACTGCGTAGCCCTTAGGAAACGGCATAACTGATAGCACAGATTACTAAATAGTTACTCGCTGATAGTAATGCCTGCCACTGGAATATGGAGGAAATCGTAGGGCTACATATAAGATAAATGCATATAAGATATAATTATAAATTTTATTCTAGAAACGCTTGTACAATAAAAAAATCTATAAGTATAGACGTAAACTTTAAGTTTGCTGGAACAATAGATTTTTCGGATAGTGCCAGTCGCCCAAAGCAAAATAATTAATCAATTTAAATGAAGCCGCCAACTGGGACTGCAATCTTCCTTCCGTTTCCAACATTCTATTTATCGATGGATTTGGCTCCTAGCGATGTATTTTTATGTATGTATTAGTGATGTTCCGAATATCCGTACCCGCGGACATCCGCGGAAGAAGAAAGATCTGTATTTGTATCCGTATCCGTTACTTTTCTCGCGGATCTTTTACGGATCTTTCACCTTATTAATTTTCAATTGATAGGAATATAGAATGGAATGCTATAGGTGGTTAGGTAGTATTAAAATACTATTAAATTCCATTCAAAGTATTTTTAATATTATTTCAATACAAGTCGAAACAAGATCTTTCTATTGTTCCGCCGGGCGTGCGTGACGTCAACTTTTGTTTCAAGATCGCGCGCACCGACCGAAATCGATTCAGTAAGAAATAAAGATCCGTATCCGCGGATCTTGACAACAAATATCCGTATTCCGACCCGTATCCGCGGATACACATTTTTAACGATCCGGCACATCACTAGTATGTATATTAAAAATATTTTATATGGAGTATGGAGCTTAATGTCAAATATCTATCTCTAGTAGCCAAATCCATCGATAGAAGGAGTATCAAGCAGGGGTTAGTCAATTGCAGTTCTAGTAGCCGCCGGCCGGAACACTCCTAAATCATCGTCGCACCGAAGTTACAATAGCACTTGTAGTGGCAAACACGTGTCGCGCTGTTTACCTAGTGAATTATCGCGAATTCAATAACAGCGCGGGTTCCTCGACATGCCGAGGTCAATGTCACGCCTAACACAATTCATTGCATCCTAGATCGAGCTCTGATACCACCACAATTTATTATTACTGACCATGGTGCGGCGTTTGTCACACTGACGACGGAGAAGCGATTGAATTAAGTCCAAATCATGAGCGTTTAAAGCGCGAGTTTTTTGTGATTTTCACTACAGTGTCGTCAGTAGGTAGTCGTCTTTTTCAATCGTCTCACAAGCTGCAAAACTGACAAAATCGATGGGATGTCTATTTTATTAGTGAAGTCGAATCATTCTCAACTTAGCGTTTGCGAGTTTAGTTCCAGTTTGTATATGCTTACCGGAAATCGATCCGTGCGGGAACCTATGCTGAACTGAACTCAGAAAATTAGTAGTAGGTATACAGTAGCATTATTGTGATGTTTTTCTCGCATAGAGCTTGTCCTATGTGATATTAAAAGCTCTATAGTACCTAACTATTTAGTAATCTGTGGCTTTATGCTGTTACTTTCCCGGCAAGAAATACAGACTGCCCGTGGTTCACACGCACCTTCGTTTTGAACTCGACTCGCTCTCCGCTATTCGTAATTAATGGGACCTGAATCGCAATAATGCTAATTATTTTAGTCGCTAGCTTCATTGTACATTCTAATAACAAGTACCTTGTTACTAGAACGCACAGGGCTTTTGTTTTTGACACTCAAAAATACAATTCTGAATCTCATAGGGTGCAGTTTAACTGTTTGTGAACGATAGATGATAAACGTCATCGCAATTTACCGGAAAGTTAGTTTGGGGTAACACCCGACAGCAAAACTTTCAGCTTAACTCTTGGTAGCTGCAGCCTTGGATGATGCTGCAATTTCATCCCCGGAGTTCACCCATCTCAGCGACCCCAGTAATTATGTGCCGGAGGCTTCATCCCCTTTTCTTTCTCCCTCATTCCACTCCTCCTATTAAATTTCCATCCAGGTGGACAAAGCATTTGTGACTTCTGGAATTGCGGTGTCCATGAGCGGCGATAATCGCTTATCAACGATCCGTCTGCTCCTATGCCTACTACGCCATAAAAATATGACCTTGGCAGACTTATTATGTTACATGACATGTGATTGTGATCAAGTGATTACTGATCATACACTTTGTGACCAATATGACCACGTTTGGCCTCGTGGCTGAGTCAGTTGAGGCGTCATGTTTCCGGGGTCAATGCCCCAGTCGCGTAAGTGTGATTTTATATCATTAGTCTGGCTAGAGCAAATTGATGATCAAACTGATGATTCTAAAATTAGTTTTACCCTTAGAGATTTTTTTAAGAATCTTAGGTTACTCATAGGCTATACCTACTATATAGCACGTTATTTATAAAAATCTAGTGGTTTTTTTAAGATATGTACATTTTTGCGTAGAATGTAAGTTAGCTGGAAGTTAACATAAAACGCTGTGGGTTTTAAATTATCATACTTTACTGATAAGAGCACAGGAAATACTGTTATCGATTAACTAATATGCAATACTAGCAGTATTTTCATTAACTTTTAACCGACTTTAAGTGATGTGATGAGAAAAATACATTGTATGGTCGGTGCGATGCGTTTGAATAATATATAATGATTGCATGAATGGCGCAATACTCTGATCTTGTATCATTACACCATTTGCGAAACTTGGACATATACTTACCTGTTTATACATATTATATACACCTATTTTTTTATGAGTTTTAAAAAAAATCAAGTGCATCACTACTTTCCTATGCAGAGGTTTGGTTCGTTGCTTTGCGAATAATTGTAATTGCTAATGAGACACGTGCTTCGTCATATTACCACGTGGAGCGGGTTTGATTCCCACGTTGAAAAATACTTACTAGTTTGGTTTAAGTTATGTATGTATTACGTGTGGAAAGCGATATATTTTCCATGTCTTTTTTACGTGTACCGCGACTCCCTTTTAACTGTGAAAGAGAGGTTCAATCAAACTCTGACAAAATCGAAATTACGGACTATAACCACATGGTATGCAAATATCTATGTGGCAAATCCTTGTCATTTACTAAAATGCCTGGAATGCAACGGCGCTCCCTTAGTTAACCATAGATACTAAAACTAGCTTAACAAAAGAGTTTTAAACTATAATATAAAAAATAGGCACCTATAGTTATAATGTTGTTGCAGTCGAGCTTGGGGACTACGATCCGAACATCCATGTGGGCAACTACGTGAGTGAGATGAGGCTGCTTCTCAGACAAACGGACACCATCGAGGCCAGGATACAGGTAACATATACCACATAATTATACCTACAGCTTTTCGCAATCCACTGCTGGACATAGGCCTCTCAGTATTAAGATACAAGATAGAGTTGCCAAATGACCGAGAAATCTGGATTTTGGCTTCGTGTCCCGTGTCGAAGAATTAGATCTTACTGTCCCTGATTTTGACCACCTCAACCTACTAGACCAGGTCATACACTAGCCACCAACTGACATGGCTTGCACTCGAACATGCCGAATGTTACTTTGTCTACAGAATAAAAAAATACTTTGTTTACTTCAACACAGTATTTTTTTGTTGTTGTTGCATTTTTGCTGCATACAAAATCAGTTAATAAGTTACGGAGATTTGCGGTAATAAAAATAAAAAAAAGAACAACAGAATTGACAATGCCTACTCGTTTTTTTGCAGTTGGTTAAAAATGAAAACTTAAGTTACGATTATACATACATACATATACTCACGCCTTTTTCCCGTCGGGGTAGGCAGAGACAACAGTACGCCACTTGTTCCTATCCTTACAAATCTCACGCGCTTCCTCTACATTCATTACTCTTTTCATACATGCTCGCCGGTTCCGGGTGCTTCGGACCTTGCCGTTTTTCAGAACGTCACCAATTTGGTCGACGAATGTCCTACGAGTTACGATTATAATTATGCAAAATACTTATTTGTTATTTATATTACTAAATAAATGAATTTATTATGTATTAAATTTAATCTATTACATACTATTTGAAAATATCGTTATTTCATTATATAAATAGTATTGTGCAACGAATCATAGAAGCGCGATGAGTGCGATGACTCGCTTTCGCGATGAATTTCAAAATTAAAATACATAATAATTATGATAATTATGTAATTTAATAATATACGGCGTTTGAGGTAATAAACGTAAAAAAAACAACCAAATCGGGAATCCACTTCAAATTCAATTCAAATTCAAAATCCTTTATTCATTTGGGTCACAATGTGACGCTTATGAACGTCAAAATAATAAATTTATAAAATAATTACTTAAAGACTCTACATTTACTGCCACGTTCGCAAAGCAATAGGTAGAACCATGAGAAAGAACGGGCAATAAAACTCACGGTCACTCTTTTTCATCGCCAGGTTTTGCATAATACACAATTTACATTTTGTAAGGTGCTGCAACTAATGATGTTCGAATCTGCTATTTATCAATCGCATGCTATGAACTATATGCTAAAAATTTTTAGCATGCTATTGAAAATGCTATAATATAGCATGCTATCGTGCGAAGCGTCAACACCCTTCGTGTGACCGCTAGTTTTAGCACATGTACGATATATAGCGCGCTGTCGCGCTATCCATATTTGAACGTAGGTTAATATAGCGTCGACAAACATGCTATTTGCCTAACGAGTCTGAAGACTTTACGCGTGGGCAGATAACATGGTGAACTGTAATGTTACACATGAATAAACAATACATATACATATTTGTACATTTCTTCTAAGTATAAAATGTAATCATTATGCACAACAAACTAATATTAACCAACTAATTAATAATAAATAAGTCAATTAATTTTCCTTCATACTTTTCAGGCTTAGGACTGTATATAATTAATTATATTGAGTTATTTAAATCATTTTGACACACATGTTACACAGATCATTCATAGATACACAGTATTACGTGTCCTATCACAGTTTTTTTTAATCAAACACAAAACACTTAACTTTTGAGAACGTAAAATAACTCGCGTACTTATATGCCTACTTAAATCGCGCGAGCCGTCGAACAGCTAAAATTCACACGCTACGCAAGTTCACGTCTGGCTGCTCGCGTTAGCACGCGAAGACTGATCGCAAATATCGCAATTCACTGCGCTGCGAACGTGCGAAGTGCGATGTGCCGTCGCGTCGGTGCGATTTTGATTGATATGCTATATGCTATTTTATAGCACGAACGAGAGCCGAATGAACTTGCTATTAGATGCGAAATAAAATTAGCGTGCTGTGCTATTGTGCTATATGCTATATTAACCACCATTAGCTGCAACTGTTACACCTTCTATATCACTTGTATATATTTACTGTACATAATAATACTCAAGCATAATACTTTTGATGTTCATTTGGTTAGCCTCCTCAGAATAGACATGGTGAAACAGGAGCATCCACTTACATTATATATACCTAATAATGCAGACAATCCGCGAAAGTGATCAGACCCATGATGGAAATGATGCAGTTAAATATTAAAATCTAATACTCTTTTTTTAAGTCAAGAAAATTAAATATAGGTAATTTAATTAATTTTATATTTTGAATTTAATCTAAGTATTACATATTATTTGAAAATGACGTTATTGCATAACGTTAATAGTATTGTGAAACTGTGTGAAACGAATGATGGAAGCACGATGACTCGCTAGGTAGTTAGCACTGAATTGCGCCATATTTTGAATGAGATTCCTTATCAGACTTAGGCTCTCCTTACATTGTGTATTGTTCGTGTCTTGAATATTAATTTGATGAAAATGAAAAACTCAACGTCAACATCAAGATTTGTTACCGCAGAGTAATTTTCATTTGCCTCCGTGGTCCAGTGGATAGCGTATGCGAGTGCTGATCGGAGGTCCCGAGTTTGCTTTCCGGGTCGGACAAATTGTTACTGGGTTTTCCAAACTCTCAGTATCAGCACGGAGTCTGGTGATGTGCCCGGTAACGGCAATAGGCTCGCCCCCTATTACGTGGGACCTAAAGATTTTTGGCGAAATGTGGGTGTAGTATTACACCTCTGCCTACCCCTTCGGCGATACAGGCGTGAGTCTATATACAAAAAATACATTTTAATCATCTAACTGCCTGTCCCAAAATTTGATCTATGTAAGTAAGTACCAATAGTTTCGGCTACTACAGATATTTAGATATTTGACATATTTTGCATGGAGCTTTTGTTAATATGTATCTGTAGTATAGCCAAATCTTAGCGTCCGTTAAAAAAAAGGAGTTCATGGTAGGTAAAATAAAAAAAAAACGATGTTGTGGAAGTACCGTCATTGTGCAGAGTACTGGTACATTTATTCAAAGACGTATATCGAAATGTATACAAACAAAAATATTATGATATCATGAGCAGTATCACATTATCATATCGCAAATTCAGTCTCGACAAGTGACCATTGCAAATTAAATTAGATTTTTATCACTTCGTTATTATAACGTTTGTGCGATACAATATGAACACGATGTCTGTGTTTCTATAAGGTAGCATATCAAATTATTTTGATGTTATTTCCGCTAAACTTTTAAATATAGGTACATACGTAAACTAGATTTTTACCTTTTTTGTATCAGATCACGTCTTATGTAAGTATCCTACAAAGAACACAAGTATGTCTGTCTTTCTGTTAGCGGAGGTAATCTTTGGAATGGCTGAACCGATTTTAATGAGACTTTTAGTGGAAGATAGAGGACTATATAGGCACTGGTGTGGAGATACCGGAAAAAAGCGTGGGTGAAACATCGAAAAACATCTAGGTGTAAGTAAATAAACTAATACGAATCTGCAATAATTTGCCAGCACTAAAAAAATATTTTTGTTTTCTATCTAGTCTATACTCAGTTCCTCGAAAAATAGGCTATCCTACACAGAAATACATTTTCAAATCGAAAAAGTAGTTTCAGAGATTAGGGCGTTTAACCAAAAAACAAACAAACTCTTCAGCTTTGTTATCTTAGTAAAGATTCAAGACAAAAACTCATCTACCATAATCTATTCTGTATGTAGATGACATTAACGCAAACCAAACTTTGCCCGTTTAACAACAAATAACCCTTAGCCAACGACAACCCAGCCTACTAGACGGCAGACGTAAGGCGAACACTTTCTAACAACACGTTAGACTTATACGTCTTACATTAGACCAATCGCAACACTTGTTATGAATTACTAGAGGACGCCAGCAGCTACGCCTGCATTTTTTTTAAATTTACCTGTTTTGGCCGATCCCGTGGGAATTTCGGGAAATCCCTTCTTAGTGCACCCCTACGGTCCCCAAGGAACATACATGTAAAATTTTAGCTTCCTGCGCCCAATAGTTTCGGCTGTAGCTTGTCTGTCAGTCAGTCAGTAACGCAAGGATTTTATATATTAAGATGACGTACCGCAAATTTGAACCGGCCAATTAGAATGCATTTTTGTAGCCCCCTTCGCCCCGCATACCTCACCGCTTTGACAGAATTGTTTGTTTGTAGAAATGAAAACATTAGGTGTCTAGTAGGTTGGGTTGTCGTTGCCCTTACCTTACCGAAGGTCGCTCCCTCAATGTTTCCTACCGCAGTTTATATGCCGCGTGACATCCGCTCGTTCAGAGCCAAAGTCAAGCGTCTAGAGCTCTTAGAGAATGCAGCGTGTCCTTACGATGTCGTTTGATCATTTATTTTGTTATGCGACGGCTAATGCCGGCTAAAAGGCGAAATAGGAAGTTGATAACATGCTTTTTATCATCAAACAAAATAAATTAGCGGCTCTTCATCGCGTTCAATTAAACCACCGAGCGTGGTCGCGGAGAGACTGACCGCGACCACGCTTGGTGCAAGATGAGCGAAACGTCGGAAACAAATAGGTATTTATACCTTAAATAAGTTAATTGGACGCGATTAAGATCCGCAAATTTATTTTGTATGTTTTTTTTTTTTTTTTCAATATTTTAGTTCTTTACTGCAATCAAATTAAAACTAACATAGCTAAATGACTATTTACACATAAAATAAAACAATAATTTCTATACTTAAATAACTTAAAATACATTAAAAGAAAAAAAATGGAAAATTAAATTTAGAGGGCGTCATGGAAATCCTCCACATCGCCGTCAATTAGGAGCGTGCCCAGAATGCTGGCAGCATTGCCACGTTGTATGGCAATGCTGATCTTTTGCACCAAATATAGGCCAGCCTTCTGGTCACGCGAGGCGTCGACCAGTCTCTTTGAGAGATCTCTAAAAAGAGATCGCGCACTTGGACCCCATGGTCCCAACGTTTCGACTCCAAACGGCTCAAATACATAATCTCCTATTAGATTTATGTATTTGCGCCGTTTGAGAGTCTCCGCTGTAGCTGCAGCAGCGCCCGCACAACCCGCTGTGCTAGGAAGATGAGATGGCGCAAGGGTGTCGACACAAGTTGCGTCCCACACCAAAGGCCTACCCAGCTTCCACGGCAGTAAAGACATACCGTCTGGTCTTTTGCCATCGTCGCGTGCCAAGCCCTGAGGTTCAAGTTGGGCTGGAACGCCAGCGGTGACAAGAGCCCGGCGAAGTATGTCATTAAGGTTGGCGTGTCGTGAAATACGACCTGCGCTCCTGCAGCATGACAGACCATGATGACCAAGGCTGTCGACAGCCTCTCCACAGTGACAGCGATGCGGAGAGACACATTGCGCACCTAAACGAAGGCAAGAAGCAATACGGAAAGTCGTATCGTCCAACATGGTACCTATGTTGGACGATGGCAGTGCCTGAAGCCAAAGACCCGACTCCCATTTTCCCATAGCCAGCAAACGAGCACGCTCCGCAGCATTGGACGACGTACTTAAGAGATTTTCTCGTACCACGCTGCAAAGCGGCCCGTCCCACTGCCTCTGTGAAGATGGATTTCGGGGTAACTCGGTGCTTGGACAAGCCATTCTCCAAGCATTCATGGCATCGATCTAACACGGCACCTCAGGATCGACCAGTGTGGGTGCTAAAATTTTCCTGGTCAATTCTGCAGTGCCGTGGACCGAGGACAGGAATGCTGGTAAACTTACGTCGGAAATTTTGCGAACGCCAAGGCCGCCCAGGCGTACAGGCAAAGACGCCTGGCTTTTGTATGATGTATACAAATCGAGAAAGTTTAAAATCGATTATGATTCTTATCACTTACCGCATGGCCGCAGCTACGCCTGTATATTTTTTATTTAACCTTTTCTACCCGTTCCTGTGAGAGTTTCGGGAAATCCCTTCGCCAAGTCCAAGCCCTTAAGCCCAGTAGTTTCGGCTGTGCGTGGTCTGTCAGTAACGCAAGAATTTTATATACAGTTGTTGTATACAGTTGTTGTACACTTGTTGTGGACATCATGCCATAAATGCATCGATTTTGTGCCTAATTAGAAAAAATCCATACTAACTTTGAGCCTCAATATCTCCTGAACCAGTAATTTCCCAGGTATGGTGCCGAAGTAAAAAATGTTCGTAGTGATTGGTACAACATGGGATTTCAGTTTTGGTTAAGGGTCTTTTTACACCCTGTATATCGATGATTGATTAATAGTTCCAGTGATACTAATGCGGAGAATGCCTTAAAATATTATAAACAAGTTGAGCCTATGGTTACACCCGCGTTGTTTATTATAGGTATTGCTTCGCACCGATATTCCTTGATAAATGGGCTAATAAACACAAAAATAACTATTCAAATTGCACGAGTAGTTCCTGAGATTAGGTAGTTCAACCAAACAAACATGTTGGATGTCTGTTTGTTTGGTTGAACGCAAACAAATAGACGGTCAACCAAAACATACGTGAACATTTGACCTTTTGGCTCAAACTGTACTTATGTGTTGTTATTTATTATACCTAAGTGTTATATAAAAAAATTAATAACCCCGCATTATTTTATGATTATGAGGGAAACCGGGGCAAATCGATAACATATCTTTCATTGACACTATTAGATAGTTATCTGTTTGATAATAGGTAAACAAACATAACATAACAAACATACACTAATATGTGTGTACTAATTAATGGTTTGTTCCTCGTTCGGACCGAAGTTTCGGACCGCATTCCAAAATAATCCTAGTTTGTCCCACAGCAGTATAGAATTACTGATTCGGCCCGAATTCCAAGTAGGTACTTTAAAAATACAGACAACAAAAAATAAAGTATACTTTTAGATTTTTCAATAGTTGTTCTGGAGTTACAAGAATGGATAAGATTAGGAATGAATACGTGAGAGGTAGTCTGAAAGTGGCGCCTATAGACGAGAAAGTGAAAGGAAGTCGTTTGGCTTGGTATGGACATATTATGCGAAGAGATGATATGTATGTAGGTAAGCAAGTGATGAATATGACGGTAGAGGGATGGAAAGGCAGAGGGAGGCCAAGGAAAAGATGGATGGATTGTGTGAGGATGGATATGAAAGAGAAAGGGGTAAATGATCAGATGACGGGTGACAGAAAAGAATGGAAGCGAAAGACGTACTGCGCCGACCCCAAATAAATTGGGACCAGGGCAAGAAGATGGTATGGTTCAATAATGTACTGCTGAATTAAAATTAAAAGGTACCTTGTCCCTTTTCATCACACAGCACCACCAGGGTGCAGAAGTTAGTTGCCTATAAACTGGCTGGTTATGTTTTTTAAAGTAATGAAATAAACTTTCTTCAGCTTTAAAACATATTCATTGTAGCTAAAATATAGTAAGTACACATTTTGATTTTATAAAAATTGTTCAATAATCAATTAATTTCAATTGAAATTAAAAAGTACCAGTGTAGCATTAAGGTACAGAATCAACAAGCTGGTTAGTATTTTTAAAGTCATTATATAAACTTCCTTCAGCTTTAAAATATGTTCATTGTATAGCGTAACCTCTTGAATGTAGCAAGACTTGACACTGACTAAACAATCTATTATGTCTCGCACACATCTGTGCATCGGCAGTCAACGAGTTAAGTGTATTTTATAAGGAGTATTTTCCACCCTTATTATAATATGTACACCGCCAAATGTTCTATTTAGATTCAATATTATTAGTGACATAACCATAGCTCTTTTTTGCTGATAGTACAAAAAAACAAATTAAAAACAATACAAAAATATATGGGCCGTGCAAGGAATATAAAATAGGATGAAGCGATGATACAAATTTATTAAAATTATATTTTGGGACGAAAGAAGCATATTGTTCGAGCCGAATCGGGAATTTTTTATGAGGTCCGAAACTCAGTGGTCCGAACGAAGAACATTCTACTCATATTTATATAACGGTTTCAATCGCCTAGTCATTATAAAAATGTTTTAGCTAAATCTGAGTGTGCAACGACATTTGCAAGTTAGAAAAATGTGCATAAAATGCAAAACAAAAATAAACAAGTTGAATGGTTAGGCTTTATAAAAAAATAATGAACATTTTGCATAATCCATAAACTGTTGTTTTGATTCGGTCCGGACGTTGTAAGTTTGTAGTGTCCCGCGATACACGATTTATTCCTAGAGCGGTGTATGATTAAAGAGTAGGTAAAGTAGGCGCTTGGTAATCTTGGTAATTTTCTAGGTAGTAGAGCCTTGCTGATTTCAGCATGAATGGGCCGGCTCGACCGGGGAAGTACTACCCTCTCACAGAAAATCGACGTAAAGTAACCGTACCTGAACTGTTGCGTTTCGTTCGGTGAGTGAGAGTGCCGGAGGCCCTATCCCCTATTCCTTCTCCCTCATCCCACTCCTTATCCTATCCCTGTTCCTAACCCCAAGGGGCGGCAACGCACTTGTGACTCCTGTGGTGTTGCTTGTGTCCATGGGCGGCGGTAATTGCTTACCATCAGGCGATCCGTCTGCTCGTTTGCCGCCTTACTATAAAAAAAAAAAACAGGCTGGTATTTATTTTCGCCGATGCCGGATTATCGAATCTGTATAGGAAGTAAAAGATTTGTACATAAAATAAATCCTACATATCATAAAAAGGTTTCCACAGTAAAAGACTATAGCATGTTATGGTAAGGTCAAAACAAACACGTGGGGCTTCACTGTGAAGATTCGGCTCGGACTGCCGAGCGACAGCTATATTAAACAAACAATTCAACCGCTCTATAATTCGGCTGTATAAAATGCCGGATTATCAAGCGGGTTACCCGAGTCGTTGTGAGCCAGACTACTGAGAGTGCCGGATTGGCAAGCGCCGGATTGCCAAGAGCCTACTGTATAACACTTCTGTCTTTCTTTCTTGTGTGAGTATGTGGCCAACTCTGATGTCGCAGTCTTAAGACCGCCCGACCGAACGAACATGGCCTAACGATTCTTATCGTGAGACAAAACCCGGGACCGACAGTTTTACGTAGCCTCCAAAACACGGTAGCGCTCAGATGTAAATGCCACACTCGGTCACCCATCCAAGTGGCGACCTGTGCAAGCGTTGCTTAACTTTCCTGACCTATTACGATCGGCAAGCCAAGTCTCGCTATGAGCCATATAGGAGTACAAATTAACACTTATGTCAATTGGTTTTAAAAAACGTGAATAAATGCTATTTACACAGAATTTTCTGTTCAAAACCTCTTAAGCCGACCAAAAGGCTTACAAAGCAGCATCTGATAGCTATTATTGACTACTTGTATGTTCGGTCTTACAAATCAGTATTTACTAGTTATTTATAGTTCATTTCTGTTGTTTTGTTTGCAGGTGAATCTATCAGGGTATTTTCTAGTTATTTCTGTAATTTTTCCTTGTTTGTTCGCAGGAGCTGCACCGCGAGCCGGTGGAGGGCACGCCAGGCGGCAGTGGCGGCGTGCAGGGCATGTCCACGCAAGAAGCGGAGCGAGCCTTTCTGAAGATCGCCTGCCAGCTCGACACGTACGGCGTCGATCCACACCCTGTCAAGGTATCTATCATAACCTTCTTCTTCTTCTTGTAGTGCCTCTCGAACTAGTGAAAGTTGGCAGTCAGCTCTGCATATTTTACTCGATCTCTGGTGAGGCTAAAAAGTTCTGCCGCACTCGTGATCCCAGTCCACTCGCGTATATTGCGCAATATAGATATATATCATAACCTTGAAATATCATAAATATTTGACATTACCCACTTGAAGGCTGACTGGTGCGTTGTCAGCGTCTGATCATGCCACGTCAAGGTATCTATTCTAACCAAGGAGCATATATACGTGCTCCTTGATCATCATCCTCTTAGAGTTATCCCATATCTGGGGTCCGCTTACTAGTCTAACCGGATTTGGCTGAATATTAGCTTTTCCACAGAGCGACTGCCTGTCTGACCTCCGCAACCCGAAGGGATAGCAATATTCCATGGTTTAGACTAGTGTCAGTTGATTATGAAGGTACTGACGCCACAGAATAAACAGTACTTACGTACAGAAGCACCACTTCTCAAACCAATTCATTGAAATTGCGACTCTTGCTACTAAGCAACAAAGTGCAATTCAGCTCGCATAAGCACCCAGTGCCTAATGCGATATTCACCTAACCGTTCCCGCTCTTTTCTAACATATAACGCTGTCGCTGTCTTGGGCAGCGATAGCCTAGTGGAGATACCAACAGACTGCCATGCAGAGGGTATCAGGTTCGAATCCACGGCGCGCACCAATGACTTTTCGGAGTTAAGTGCGTATTGAATTGTTAATTATCGCTTGCCCCGTGCCTCGGAGAGCACGTTAAGCCGTCGGTCCCGGTTGTCATTAAGATCTTTGACAGTCGTTATAAGGCGTCAGTACCTTCTGAGTAAACTGATACTAGTCTTAACCATGGAATATCGCTATCCCTTCGGGTTGCAGAGGTTAGACAGGCAGTCGCTCTGTGGAAAAGCAAATATTCAGCCAAATCCGGTTAGGCTAGAAAGCGGACCCCAGATTGAAACTGGGATAACGCTAGGAGGATGATGATGAACGCTGTCGCTGTCTGGCGCGGAGTGACGCGCTAGCTGTCGCGCTAGGGTTGTCGACTTGCCGCTGCTACTTTAATATTTATTCATCGTCTATCTACCTACTTGACCACGTACTTAATAATAAATAATCATCCTATAAGTATCCTATCCAACTATTTGAGCTCGTAGAACAAAAACCACAAAAAATCTGGTTGTTTACATTTTCACTATACTTATTCTTAGTTATTTCCTAAACGCGTGGACCGATTTACATGATTCAAACAGATAAAATGGTTTTTGAACTAGATCTTTAAATTGACACCATAATCGTTGGGATATCTCAACAAACAAAAAATCTAATTTTCAAGTTGCTCTCGTAAAATAAATAAAATCAAATTTTCAAGTCAACAACCCTTGCGCGGCGCGTCGGACGCCGGCACGGTAATATAATCTAACAGTGTTGTAACTCGGCCGCCTTCGTGAGTTATATACCTACCAGACGCGCTGCATGCGACTGCGAGCTGCGGCACGATCGCGGCTGTGGGTACTCTTGGCACAGTCCGCACAGTTTAATGGGTACTCTGCTCGAGGCGCGTAGGTATAACTCGAGTTTCGTGCGTTTGTATGGAGTTACAATACTGTTAGATATTATTACCGTGACGCCGGGCTTGGAAGCTGCGCGAAAGTGTAGGCACTTATCGCTGTAGGTACACACGAGTGAAGGAGGCCTGCTGACGCCCTGTAACGACTGTCAAAGATCTTCATGACAACCGGGACCGAAGGCTTACGTGCTCTCCGAGGCACGGAACAAGCGATAATTAATAATTCAATACGCACATAACTCCGAAAAGTCACTGGTGCGCGCCGTGGAATCGAACCCGATACCCTCTGCATGGCAGTCTGTTGATATCTCCACTCGGCTATCGCTGCCTTGCTCCTTGATCATTACCTTGAAATTTCATATATAGTTGACACAACCCACAGGTGCGTTGTCAGCGTCTGACCGCGCCACGTCAAGGTATATAGGTACCATATGGCTGTTGAGCCAGCGGTTTTGAGTTCGAATCCCAGTGCGCGCAAATATTTGTGTTTTTATGTACCTTATAAGCGGCAAACGAGTAGACAGATCACCTAATAATCTCCGCCCATAGACACAAGCAACACAAGAGGAGTCATAAGTGCGTTACCGTCCTTTGGGATGGGAATAGGAGATAGAGTCTCCGGCACTCTCATTCACCAAACGAAACGCATCAGTTTGGGTACTGTTACTTGACGTCGATTTTATGTGTGAGGGTACTACTTCCTCTATCGAGCCGCATTAATGCTGAAATCAGCAAGGCTCTTGTTCTTGTGTCGAGGTGTGATTTATCTACAGGATTATTTGTAAAACACCGTTAACCTCTTAGGGGGGTTGGTTATATTCATCATTATGAACAACTTTTGTTCTGAAACTTTTGCGAAATCGCGGAAAAATATCAGCTGTTCCATACATTTTGTCGGGGTCAAAGTTCAACTTTGTATGAAACAGCAGATATTTTTTTCGCGTTAACAGCGTTTTACAAATAACCCTGTATAACTAGCTGAGCGCTACACCTGCCTTATTTAGGGCTTCTGATTCGCACCTATAGCTGGTTATATAGCCTTTATCCATTGACATATCCTTTATCCCTAAATGGGATATCCAATAAAAAAAAAACAGTTACTACCTAGCCACAATCTCAATAAAGTTCTATACTTTTCTGTCTATCTCGACAGCAGGACCACCGAGGCAACCAGCTGTACCTGGGCATCAACCACAGCGGCATCCTCACGTTCCAGGGCAGCCGCAAGACGCACCACTTCAAGTGGTCCGAGGTGCACAAGATCAACTTCGAGGGCAGGATGTTTATTGTGCACTTGAATTATCCAGAGGTAAGGGATTTTGATAAATTAATACCTTTTTTCAAAATTAGTACTAAATAAAGGTATTTTAAATAGTAGTTTAGTGATTGTGTATAAAAGATGTAGGTTATTAATCTTTACTCAAATTGTAACGACCCGATTTTGGTTTTATTGTATTATTCTAGGGGTTTTTATCCAATAAGGTTAAGTCAACCCCATAAAAACTCATAATATTATTATACACTGCTGCACAGATGAAATTAAACGCATAATTTGACTGCTATCGCCGCTTTACAAATGGTTTGAATACTTTGAATCAAAAGATTGGATCCTTTTATTAAATACTAGAGGACGCCAGCAGCTACGCCTGCATTTCTTTTAAATTTACCCGTTTTGGCCGATCCCGTGGGAATTTCGGGAAATCCCTTCTGAATGCACCCCTACGTTCCCCAAGGAACATACATGCCAAATTTCAGCTTCCTGCGCCCAATAGTTTCGGCTGTAGCGTGTCTGTCAGTCAGTCAGTAACGCAAGGATTTTATATATTAAGATAATTATGTGTAACCCGATTTAAAAAAGCTTTTTTAACATTTCATTGACAAAAACGTTTATTTTTATTAAGTTACAAAAGCAACCCTAACTGCATTTTATACAGTACTACAAAAGCCGGTCGGCCAACGAGTAAAATGCGACCCCGCGCAATCTTGCCATACTACTACAACATTCTCACAATAACAAGCATTTTGCAAATATTCGTTACATAATTTCCGGTCATACAAAACACTTTCTTACTATTTTATGTCGAACAGCACTTATTGAGATGTGAAAGTATTCATATGTATAATACCATTCAATGCAACTCCATTAAAAAGACATTTAAACGGTTGCATTGATCATAATCTTGACCGTGGTCAAAATAATAAAATTTTAAATCTTTATTCAATCAAACAAGTCGGCGCTGGACCAGTTTGAAAAAAAAACCCTTGGCTCGCTCATAGAGTCGAGACACACTAGAAATCTGGTTTCGTATACGAGTGTCAATGTGTGAGTAAAGTAGCACTGGAAGCAACGATGTCTTGCTGAGTGATTCTCGCCCTTATGGTGGTCTAGCGGGAAGTTGTTCTACTGTACACACTGCGCAAGGTTAAGCTTAACAGGTGGAGTACGATTTTGACACTTATTTCCTAAACCAAAAGAACGATACAAAAGACAAAATGTCTAGCATGACGAGTAGCCTTGTGTACCAAATGCTGTTGTTAACAAACAATATCTACATACTTATTACTTGCCTCCATACTCTCTGTACCATACAATACACTTAGTAGAAGAAGTGTAGTTTGATATTTGATATTTACTTGACCTTGGTTACCGGACCCTCTTAGGGTTTAATTGCACAAAGGGATATTGTGTTTATGTAATCTTAATCTCGTGTTCAAGGGTTAAAGCTCGTTCGCTATTTTTACCGTTTTAACAGTTACGAAATTTTTATATGCGTCGATAAACTGATGATATAGATGATAATATTGTGATGAGGGCAACTCTTAATGAGACTATCAATCTTAATTTATGGCGAAGCTAGTCATGACCATGTTAAATTTTCTAGTAGTCTACAATGAAATCACTTTATTTTTTGTGATTTGAGCATAGGTGCACTAAAGATCCGTTAATTGTAAGTTAAGCCCATTTAGAAACACATGGACTGTCCTAGACTACTATTCAGTAAAGTTCTTTTTGGTGTAGGTAGAAACCCAAATAAACCATTTGAAACGTTTCTTGTTCTACTTAGCTACATATTTCAAGTATTTCTTAGTCGCGTGCAGCCATAATTGGGCACCTAATTATGAAATGCCTTGTGAGTTAGTAGCTGTGTAAAATTAACTCAACATGGTCTTTAACTCAACATGGTCTAAAAATATTTGGGTTTATATTCTTGGTAATAGCACAGTCAAATAATCCATACAGTCGTTCGACGAACGCGTCTAGACGGGTCAATCGTGCGGGGGCCAAGAGGTGAGACGCGGGAAGAGCGGTACCTAGTTACGTATATCGCCTTAGTTCGTAACTAGGTACATGTTTTTGGGGGCTGGCACGTGCTTGTTTTTTGTTCGTTACTTATTTATTTGCTTATGAATATTAATTAAGATGGTGCATACCACTTGTGCTGTGAGACATTGAAATTCTTTATGCAGTTTAAAGATTTAAATAAATAAGGATTTAAAAAATTCATCAATTTACTTGCTTACCAAAAAAGAAAATTTCATTAATTATAATTATTTCTATTATTTTGAAATGTATGTACCTATAAACACTTAAAATAATGTGCACATTCCTACTAATCAACTAACTTTTTACAATATCTCATGTCTGGCCAAATCACAGAATAAAGTAGCAATTATTGTACGTAAACAACATGGCAGGCGTAAGAAAGTATGCGTTGTAAGGTAATATTCGATTCTGGTGTGATTTTAATTTCATTCAATAAGTACCTAGTACCTTCGTATTAGGTAAGTACCTATCACATATTATTATGTATCTTGGTAACGGCGCATTCTAGCTCAAAAATAACCATACTTTTGGCATAGTAGAAACAGAATAGTAAGATAGCTTCATACAAATCGGCCGCCGCGCTGCCGCGCTGGTTTGAATGTACGCGTGAGTCGCCGGCGCCGTGTACGCACGCACTTTTCACGCACACAATCTCACGAGCGCGGCAAGCTCGGCGCGGATTCAGTGCAGGATGCGCCGCGCGTCTGATCGAGCGCATTCATGTAGGTACTTCACTGCTCGCCCGCTTGAATTGTTTATATACATTCAGTTTTGTAATAAACGTTATTAATAATATACAATGTGTTAAACGACAGTAAATTTAACTTGTTACTTTTTTCATTAAAAAAGGCATTTAGATAGTTATATAACGTTTAGGTAGTCAGTAGGTATTTGAGAAAAAATAAAATCAAGCTTAAATTGTGAAGTATTCAGCGCGATCACTTAAAAAAGCGGCGAAAAAGCGCGAGCGCCGACAAAGCCGGCGCCGCGGTGTAAACAAGTGACAACCCGTGCGTCAACGCAAGAGTAGGCAATTAACTCGCCGAGCGGCCTTAGCTAACCTACTATTCTGTTTTTACTATGCTTTTGGCCCCCTTTTAGAAACCCCACACATGTTCTCCGTAATCTCATAGCCCGGTCACCCATCCATAAAATGACCATGATGTCTATTGCTTTACCTTAACGTAGTTAAGCCAAAAAAAATCTGCAAAATACTTCATATCGATAACATAGGCTCTGCAAGCTGATCCCAAGGTTACCCATCCATTAAACCACCGCTATGTCACTCGCTTTATTTTAACATGGTTTGTACGAAAAATGCTTTATATTCTTAACCGCCTCCCACGACATCTGCGGGATGAAATAGGTGCTGACTGACACTTTGTTTTCAAATCTGTCACCGCACGAAAAATGCAACGTGTTTTATAATAATTATCTATCGTTAATTATTGTAATATAATAAACTAGCTTCACCTGCGTCCTGAGGGAACTTCTTCGCGTACCCGGTTAATTTTTAGCCTAAGTTACTCCTTGGTACATCAGGCCAGTGAGGGTCCCGTCAAAATAGGTCCAGCCGTTCCAGAGATTAGCGAGAACAAACAGACAGACAAAAATTAAAAAAAATGACATTTCGGTGTATGTACCGTGTATACATCCATATGCATGTAGTAAAAAGCGGTTATTTTAATATTACAAACAGACACTCCAATTTTATTTATATGTATAGATAAGTGATTTACACTATATTATTCATGTAGCGTAGCAATTGTAATATTTTTCTAAAATAAATAGACGGTGTTTGAATAAGTAGGTATTGTTTACATGTGGCAGCCCTAGCCTACTTACCCTTGTCTAGACGTTGTCGGCTTTTTCTACGAGATCAAAGGCGTCAAACTACTGTATGTCTTTATACTGTGGTAATAGTCACTGAACGTTTTAACCAATTTAGTAATTGCCTTCAGTTTATTGTATTGATGTTTAAGTTAACGATTTATTCCTTATTCGTAATGTCATAATAATTAATTGATTGGTGGATTTTTGGATTTTATTATGCGGTTTTTGTCTGTGTCCCACGAAATTGTTGGCCAAAATTAGCAGGTGATTAAATATATCTAAAACAGTATTGCCCGTTCTTTCTCGTGGTTCTATCTATTGCTTTGCGAACGAGGCAGTAAATGTAGAAGCATTAAGTAATTTACTTTAAAAATTTGACGTTCATAAGCGTCACCTTGTGACCTAGATGAATAACTGATTTTTGACTTGACTTTGACTTTGAGTACTTATAAATACAATATTGCATTTAGTGTTTAGCTATTCTGAAGTTCAATGCGTACAAACAAACTAACAAAAATGTTTCTATTTTACAATGTATGTTATATATAGGTATAGTATCCAGTATAGCAATAACATTCCACCATGTTTTGTCGAATAGATGGTCCCATCTATTCGACAAAAAGGTGGTAGCCATTTTGACAGTAGTCTCTAACCCTGTAATAATTATGTCAACGTATGTTATACTGTATGTTTGTATATTGCAGAAGAAGCACACAGTTGGGTTCAAGTGTCCGAGCGGCGCCGCGTGCAGACACGTGTGGGCCTGCGCCATTGAGCAGATGCTGTTTTTTACGTGAGTCACTTTGCTATTATAGTTGAAGTCAGTCTCTGTCAATAGAACAGTAAATTCACTGCTTACCGTGCTCACGGGCATGTCTGTAGATATATGTCTACTATAGGTCTGTGCATTGGCGTATCTAATGTAATTTTTCATGGTGGGCGTAGCTCTTTAAAATACAATAGTGTGAATTTTCTTAGGTGTGTAGACATCCGATTTTTGCTTTTACTTTAAATAGGGAAGTTTCCTGCAAGTGAAATAAACTATACAAGTATTGTTATCTAGTGAAACATGTCAAAATGATAGTAGTTTCATTCATCAATTAATGTTAAAACTTTATTTAACATTTTTATAGTCAATTTATTGATTATAAGTATTCTACTTGACAGCAAAACACTATGACGTCACTGCGTCATATTTCATACAAAACCCTTGGCAAAGGTAGTTTTTGACATTTCATTAAAAGTGCTTGATTTGACTAGTTGGAAACAACCCTATTACTTTATAAATAAATAGTATTATTTTATTAATTGAATGTCTTTATTTGTGTAACGTTTTGGCCCTATCATTCTCATGCGAAGAGAGGCCTAGCTGTGGGCAGTATATTTATAGGGCTGATGGATAGGTCAATCTTTCTGTTTTGTTCTATGGATGGGTCAATCTTCTCTTTTGTTCTATGGATGGGTCAATCTTCTCCTCTTTTGTTCTATGGATGGGTCAATCTTCTCCTCTTTTGTTCTATGGATGGGTCAATCTTCTCTTTTGTTCTATGGATAGGTCAATCTTCTCCTCTTTTGTTCTATGGATGGGTCAATCCTTTTGCTTTTTTCCAGTTTGCCGTCATCATCAGACGCGTGCGTGTACTCTGGCGGCGGGCTGTTCTCGTGGGGCACCAAGTTCAAGTACGTGGGACGCACCGAGAGAGAAATACTAGAGAGGGACGGACTACTCGCGCCTAGAGACTCACAGGTAACAGACTCAGTTTATACCTATAGCTTCCTATAGGACTATAGGTACGGTCAGCCACGAAAATGGTCTATCTGTTTTGAAACAATTTTCAGTTTCATCAAAATAACGCTAAGCAGTTATTGTAGACATTGTCAGTAATGGTGTTCTTTTTTAAAACCATAATCTGCATATTTAAAATTCTTGCGTTATTGACTGACGTAACGGTTAGACAAAAAAAAAAACCGTGCAGGCGTCAGCCAAGTAAGAGGTCTTTCTGTTTTGACAAAAAAAACACAGTCAACGAGATAACTTTAACGTTGAGTTTAGAACGATCTATGGATTTGGAGATTCCTTATGTAGTTTTCTGGAACCCATTTCCCCACACCCTTTATCATAATAGGAGTTCGGTGTTATCAACCTTTTTCTATTGCAATAGTTGGGGTGGTCAATCCGAGGGTGCGTGGTGGGTTCCTCTTTCCTTCCATTAGGTTACAATGGAGTTCCGCCAAGTAACGCCTGATTCAATCAACTTTATCACAATTGTTTAGTCCATCGAAATTTTTATTTTTTTGGTTTAGCGTGCATTTGTCGGAGGATGCAACATTATTTTAAAGATCTCAAGAGGGGGTTGTTGTAAGTGGTACTAATTGGTTTTCTAGTTTATCTGGCTAATTATTGGCCGTACAGAAAAGATATAACTTTTTGTTGTTGACTTTTCGACAAAAGTTTCAGGACCAAAGTTGTAAAGAATTATGCAACAAAAATCTCTTTCACATATTCTTTGAGCGGCCTATAGTTTACCAGATAATCAAGAAAACCAACTGCACCTGCACTCTTTTCAAGATGGCGGCCGGGGGACAAGAGTTATGACGCCACAAATTTGGATCACGCTTTACACTAACCCTCTGTACACACCAGTAAAATAAAATTGCGTCCCCTGATAAATGCAACCCCAAATGTAACTTTTCAATGGACTAATTCTGCTACATTTATTGTCATTATCGTGTAATTTGATGCATTAGATGGACGTAGACGCGTAGTTTGAAACTTTGTTCAATTTAGATCTAGTCGCGATATCATTCAAATATCAATTAATGAAAACAATTCAAATATCAATTATGACACCGAGACACAGAATAGATAGTACTAACGTACAGAAGGATCACTTCTCAAACAAATTTATTGAAATTGCGACTCTTGCTACTAAGCAACAAAGTGCAATTTAGTTCGCATAAGCGCGCAGTGCCTAACGCGATATTCACCTAACCGTTCCCGCTCTTTTCTAACACATAACGCTGTCGCCTGGCGCAGAGTAGCGCTAGGGTTGTCGACTTGCCGCTGCTACTATAATATTTATGCATCGTCTATCTACATACTTGACCACGTACCTAATAATAAATAATTATCCTATAAGTATCCTAACCCACTATTATTATATTATATTTTCAAATTGCTTTCGACACACATCCGTTAAATGAGCAATACTTTGCATCAGACGTGTGATGATACATTTTTGTTGTTAAAGGCGTTTATACAGGGTGGCGCTACCATAGGGGCACTTTTTGAACAGAGGCATAGCGTACAACATTCTGAAGCCTTGTACCAAAAATCAATTAAATCGGTGCAGTAGTTTAGCCACAATATCGATTTTAAGTTCAGCAATTTTTGCACATGCTTTGAATTCCACACAGCTGATACAAAACGGTCAACGACCCTACATTGTGCGCCCCGACTCGCTACGCTAATGTGAGCGGCGCGTGGCAACCCACTCATCCAACCATGTTGTCATGGGCAGCGGAGGTACTTGTAAGTTTGTACCTAAAATGCGAAGTGCGCCAGGCCTGACCGAGACTAGATCTCAACTGCATTTTGAACAAATATAATTAAGAGATTTGGCCTTCTGAAGTATACTGTAAGATTTAATCAATCCATTTTCCTCCTTATTAAAGCGAGAGACGATTAACATTATAGTAGGGGAGCTCTGGGAGGCAGAAAGGATTTCGGGGTTTTCTCAAGTGCGTCAGACTAACTGTATGGTAAGCTGACGCACTTAAGCGGGTACCTTGTACCTAGTTGAGAATATCCACCAAATTAGTAAAAAAAAAATGTTCATCAGAAATTCTCAAGCGCATCAGATTAAGGAAAGTCTATATTCCACTAAATAATTTGACAATTTAAGAGTAACGTAAAGGATGGGAGGGAACAAATTTGTATAAAAAAAAGGTCATCTGGACATTCTCGAGCATGCCTATATATTTTTTTTGGAAAATAATTCAAGGATGACGAAAAATATACAATTTGAAGATTTACTCAAGCCTAAATAGGAAAAGTTCGTCGATAAAGTTAATGTGTGTAGCTGCGCTATGCCTATATTTACATACATACATAGTCTCACGCCTATATCCCCGAAGAGGTAGGCAGAGGTATATTGCTACACCCACTTTTCGCCAGATTTATTTTAGTCCCACGTAATAGGGGGCGAGCCTATTGCCGTACCGGGCACATTACCAGACGCCGAGCTGCTACTGAGAATTTCC
Organism: Euclidia mi; assembly: GCA_944739405.2. Classification (NCBI taxonomy): domain Eukaryota; kingdom Metazoa; phylum Arthropoda; class Insecta; order Lepidoptera; family Erebidae; genus Euclidia; species Euclidia mi. The sequence continues at coordinate 4,411,516 of OX123189.2, forward strand.
TAACGGAAAAACCCAATAACACTTTGCCCGAGTCGGGGATCGAACCCGAAACCCCAATCCCAATCCCACGCGCACATTATGCCGCGAGACCAACGGGTGCCTATGTTTGTATTTTTTTTTTCTGCCGAACAAATTGACTCCATGCCTGCCTGCCTGATGTTAAGCAGACAATGAAGTCCCATAGTGATGGCCATCATCCCAGCAGCCAGCATGGCATTATGGCATGATGGCCCTCACCTTGACGGCCTTGAGTAAAGCTTTTTCACGCCCCGCTTAAAGGACCCGGGATCATAAGTGGAGGGAAACACGTGGACTGGTAAAGAGTTCCACATCTTAATGGTACGGCAGAGATAAGAGGCGCCGAACCTTTTGGTGCGTGACGGTATCTGTTCTACCGTGTAAGAGTGGCACCTCAACCCAGCACGTGTCGTTCGGGATAGGAAAGGAGAGGGTGGGATTAGTTGAAAGAGCTCTTCGGAGCACTCACCGTGTTAGATACGGTAGAAGACAGCCATTGAGGCCACGTCTCTGCGTAATTGCAGTGACTCAAGAGTCTTAGTGGCCTCTGGATCCCCGATGATACGGACAGCACGTCGCTGCAACCTATCGAGGGCGTCCAATAAGTACTGAGAGGAGCCATTCCAAAGGTGAGAGCAGGAGCGAACCTGGGTTTTGTATAATAGACACAACTGCTCCGGCGTGAAAAATCTCCTCACCTTGTTCAGGACTCCGAGTTTCCGAGATGCGGATTTGATGACACCCTCGATGTAGTTCTTCTGGTTGAGATTTCTGCGTATGTCCATACCTAGGATATTGAGGCTGTCTTGAATCGGTAGTGGAGTGTCCAGAAGAGAGGGATGGGGAAGGAATGGAGATACCTTGGCTGAGAATGCGCACACGTGTGTTTTCTTGGCGTTGAACTCGACCAGGTTCTCATCACCCCAATGCGAGATGCAATTCAGAACCCGGTCAAGCTCAGCAATAAGTGTTCGCCTATACTCCTCAGTATCGGCTTGCTTAGCCGCAGGGTGTCCGAGATATCGCGCATGTACAGTACTGTCATCTGCATAGCAATGTATGTCCCCAAAAGTGAGCATATCATTGATATGCAGAAGAAAAAGCGTGGGCGATAACACGGACCCCTAAGGCACACCAGCATTCACCTGGAGAAACTTCGATGATTCACCGTCACAAAGGACTCGTATACGGCGCTCATTCAGGAAGCTGGCAACCCAGCTGCACAATCGAGGCGGCAAGCCGTAAGCTGGAAGCTTGGAAAGAAGCGCACGATGCCAGACTCTATCGAAGGCTTTGGAGATGTCAAGACTAATAGCCAACGACTCCCCATGCCTGTCCATCGCCTCACCCCAAAGGTGAGTGACATACGCTAGAAGATCACTCGTTGATCGTTTCGGTCTGAAGCCATACTGACGATCACTGATGAGAGAGAGTGATCTTCTAGGTAGCGAAAGAGTTGGTTGTTGATTAGTCGTTCAAACGGTGTCCGATCATTTGACAAAAAACAAATGAAAAATTTTCATTTGACAAATAACATTTGACAAAATTATCCTTGATAAATTTATTATTTTACAAACTATTGTTTAATAAATTACTCATTAGACAATATATTTACTATAAAAAAATTTTGTTGATTGAATCCGGCGTTACTTGGCGGAACTCCATTGTAACCTAATGGAAGGAAAGAGGAACCCACCACGCACCCTCGGATTGACTACCCCAACTATTGCAATAGAAAAAGGTTGACAATACCGAACTCCTCTAAAAGGATAAGGGATATAGGAATGGTATGGGTTCCAGGAAGATACCTGACTTGCAGTATCCCTCTGTATGCGCCGACTATTCTTCGACACGTGTTTCGCCTCTGCACGAGGCATCCTCAGGAGCGACGACTCCCCATGCCTGTCCATCGCCTCACCCCAAAGGTGAGTGACATACGCTAGAAGATCACTCGTTGATCGTTTCGGTCTGAAGCCATACTGACGATCACTGATGAGAGAGAGTGATCTTCTAGGTAGCGAAAGAGTTGGTTGTTGATTAGTCGTTCAAACGGTGTCCGATCATTTGACAAAAAACAAATGAAAAATTTTCATTTGACAAATAACATTTGACAAAATTATCCTTGATAAATTTATTATTTTACAAACTATTGTTTAATAAATTACTCATTAGACAATATATTTACTATAAAAAAATTTTGTTGATTGAATCCGGCGTTACTTGGCGGAACTCCATTGTAACCTAATGGAAGGAAAGAGGAACCCACCACGCACCCTCGGATTGACTACCCCAACTATTGCAATAGAAAAAGGTTGACAATACCGAACTCCTCTAAAAGGATAAGGGATATAGGAATGGTATGGGTTCCAGGAAGATACCTGACTTGCAGTATCCCTCTGTATGCGCCGACTATTCTTCGACACGTGTTTCGCCTCTGCACGAGGCATCCTCAGGAGCGACGGGCAACGACTGAGCCTTGGCTCAGTCGTTGCCCCAGTCAATCCGAGGGTGCGTGGTGGGTTCCTCTTTCCTTCCATTAGGTTACTATAAAAAAGTTATGATGCTAAAACATTAATTTACAAATTGATTATTTTTTTAAACATGTTATTTGGCAAAACAACGTAAAGCATAAATAACATTTGACAAAATGCCTTGCTTGACAACAATCTTTGTGTAGGGTCAACTGAAACAATGGCTGGTTAGGTTAGGTTAGAACTGCGACCACAACGCACGAGCCGAGCGAGCGAAGCGAGCGTGCCGCGGCAGCGGCCGGCGAGTGCTAGAACCGAATTCTACTTATTTCGCTTAATTCTGGCAGTGTGTATTTTTTTTTTAGACTTAAGTTTATATATAATACAAAATTATTACTTGTCTATAAATAATCTGTCCAAGATGAAAATTGCAACCAAGCAATTAAATATTTTCAAATTTTCGCGTAAGTATTGAATAGAAATTAGTTATTTTTAAAAACTTATAATTTGTCTTCTAACTTTTTGTACAATCACCAATTTGGCAAACGAATTATTTAGTCAAATGATTATTTTTAAAATAATTATTTAACATTTAAATTATTTTCTAAGTAACACATTTGCGAAACATGTATTATGTCAAATGATTGTTTTTAAAGTAATATGTTTGCGAAATGAAAGTTTGTCAAATGATTAGTTTTTCAAACGTTGTTTGTAAAATGATCTTTTGTCATACGTTTTTTGTCAAACAATAGTAAACCCGTTCAAACACCTTGCAGAGGATAGGGGTGATAGCAATGGGTCGATAGTTGCCCGGATCAGAACGATCCCCTTTCTTGGGAATCGGTTGTACGTTCGCCTCTTTCCAAGCCTGCGGCACTACGCCAGAGGCATATGATAGGCGATACAGGCGTGTAAGCATTGGAGACAACTCGGCTGCGCATTTCCTAAGCACAACCGCTGGAATTCCGTCAGGTCCACTGGCTTTCCGGACATCGAGAGATCGCAGTGTCGCGCGAACATCGCATTGCCTGATTTTAATATCAGGCATGGAGTGGCCGCAGTAGGGATTCGAAGGCGGCTGCGCACTACGATCATCGATTCGGGAGTTGGCCGCAAAGAGATTGACAAGCAGGTCAGCTTTCTCTTGCGGCCCATGGGCCAGTGTTCCATCAGGGCATCGCAACGGCGGCAGTGAAGGCTGGCAGAAATTAGATTGCACGGCTATGGCCAATAGCCAGTATCCCCGGCTGCCATGGGGTGCGACAAGAGTTCTTGACCAAACCGTGCAATGCGCTGTGCATCCGCTCTTATGTATGCCCTCTTGCAGACCTTGGTGGCTCTATTATAGGCTGCCTTGATGAGATGGACATTCGGATCCAGTGGCGTAGGAAGGGGGGGGCGGTGGGGCGGACCGCCCCGGGTGCCACCCTTTTTGGGGTGCCACCCATCCAAAAAAAGGGGTGACACCCAAAACTCAACTAAGAACAATGTACAAAAACATAGGCACTAGCTCAGCACTACAAGAGTTAAGCACGGAATTTTTAGGTGTGTTGACTAAAAAAAAAAAAAAAAAAGGTCATTCGCCAGTTACCGCCCCGGGTGCCACCCAAGCTAGCTACGCCACTGTTCGGATCGCGACGAGACCGAGCCCTGATTCAAGCGCGGTAAGCAGACTGTTTTTGTTTAACAGCATCGGCGCACTCGCGATCGAACCAGGGCCGTAATCCGCTGCTGCTGGAGACGTCAGTGGATGGAATATAATATTCCATACTCAACATGATTTCCCCAGCAACAGCAGACGCACTCTCCGACAGATCCCTCCCACCAAAGCAGCGTTGAGACCACGGGATGGACGCATAATAGTCTCGCAGGCCATCCCAATCCGCTGAAGACTAGTGCCACAAGCGTTGCTTTGCCTGCACTGGTTGTGGAGGTGAAGCGAATGGCACTGTAGTGCGAACCAGACAGTGGTCGGAGGAACCCAAAGGGGCTTGTACCGTCACACTGCACTGGGCCGGGTTACTCGTCAGCACAAGGTCTAACAACGAGGGCGCTTGACCCGATATATCTGGTATCCTGGTGGGCTGGAGTACCAGTTGAGTCAGGTCATGCGTTAGAGCGAATGCGTGAGCAGCACGTCCCGCGTGGTCTGTTTTGGAAGAGCCCAGCCAGGTCTCATGGTGGGCATTGAAATCTCCCAAAAAGACCAACTCGGCGGTCGGGAACTGCTCCTGCGCATTATCTGCTGCCTGACTTAAGTAGTCAAACAGTCGAGTTGTCTCGGCTTCTCCGGTATGGGAACGGTAAAAGCACACGTAAATACGGGCCAATGAACCCAGACTTACGTGTACCCTAAGGACAGAAAAGGACGGGTCCTCTAGGCAGCGTAGACGTCGACAGCAAATATCCGCTCTGACGAACAAGCATACCCCGGCTTTTGCGTGGAAGTTATCCTCCAGTGCATAACCGGGATAATGCAAATAAGTCGTGTCGTCAGGACGGCGTATTTGAGTCTCGGTCAACAAAAGCATGGCCGGTCGGGCCGTCTCGAGATGATGGTGGACGGCGTTGAGGTTCGAATGGAGTCCGCGGATGTTAGCGGACTCCACCTCAAAAAGTGAGTTGGTGGGGAACGAAGACGCCGCTGTTTGACCGGAACCATTTCTTGGAGCTGCCATAGAAGAAGAAAAGGGGGCGTGTAAAGAGGAAGCAGTCAACGCAGCAGCGCGTGACAAAGCGCAGAGTATTGTGTTGCCATTATACTGTGAGGTATAGCGGCGGCCGACCCGCCAGACGGAAGGACCCCCGTACCCTCCCAGAAGTGGTCGCCGGGTCCCACCGTCCGGTCACCAACCGGCACGACGAGCCACCCCGAGATGGTTAGTCCCAGTTGGGCCCCTATACTATGCCGCGGGCGGCCAGCGGCACCACCGTTTCTACGGGTCTCCCTGGCCGGCGAGTCGACCCACACTACCCACACAATGACTCCACGGATACTCTACTGGTCCCACGTATGCTGCGGTAACCGCCCCCTCAGCTAATCCTCCTCATCCTCTCCTCCTTCCCCATATGGGCAATGAAGAGAGGATGGGGAGGGTATGGTTGGGCCTCCGGCTCTCCCACTCACCGAACGAAACGCAACAGCATAGAACATACTGTTACTTTACGTCGATCTTCTGTGGGAGGGTGGTACTGCCCCGGTCGAGCCGGCCCATTCGTGCTGTAAACAGCGTGGCCCTACCACCATAAAAAATGTATGAATAAAAGTGGTTTTTATCAGAACAAAAATCCAGCACGTAATATTTAATTTCTCTATATTCTTATTTGTATATTCTATATATTATACTTATTATACCTATATTATTTACTATAATCTTATCTGCTGTTATAAAATATCTGCCTATGTACACTACTAGTCTATAATTATTTCTCTAGCCTACCTTTTAAATTATTTACTATACCTACTCAGGTAATCCAGTAGCGTAGCGTGGGGGGGGCCGAGGGGGCCATGGCCCCGGGCGGCACATTTAAGGGGGCGGCAAAAGAGGCCGCGAAAAAAAAAATACTATGCGCGCGCACTGACTCGATCCAAGTAGGATCGAACGGCAGCGCGGGCGCTGTATGAATTACGCACGGGCAGGGTGAAGCTAAGTGATGTTGCGTTACCGCCCTCCCTATCCTCAGCGGCCGCTGGGTGTTTTGGCGGCGGAACCCAACACCTTCATCCGCCGCCAAGGAAGTTTCGTTCGGGGCCCTAATTTTGTCACGGTAATCCGTAGTTGTATCAAAATTTATTAATCCATATCAGGGCCGAGCCACCCCTGTGTGCGATGTGTGCGGCGGCGTAGGTACACAGGCGCCAGGGCAATAAGGCCGCCGCGTGCTGATGAAATGCCAGCGTTAATTATTGAAATTATTTTTGACTTGCTTAGAAGCAAAGATATTTATTGTTCAATAGGGAAGAAGGCAGGTACATGACTCTCACAATAGTCACACTACTTACTAACTTTAAGCTAAGCTCTGAATTTGGACTCTAATGTTTATGAGCTTTGCGTTAAAATCAAAGCCAATTATTTCACATAATTATTACAAACGCCTTCTGTGATTTTTTGGACGCAACCACGTGGGACGTGAGTTTTGTCCATAAATTTACAGATTTCGCCTCTCAGCTGTTTAGTTTTGCGAAAATTAGGAGTAGGAGTAAATGCTATTAACCGGTGACGGGCGCAACGGCACCGGTGCAAAAGCTACGCCCTGCGCCCTTCATCATGACTACCAGCCTTCGGCAGGCCACGAAAATCAAATATACGATACACCTTGCGACCTACATCGAACGTAATCTAAGACAAAAGAACACCTAGCCGAGCTCGAGGTAGAATTAAGTCACATAAAGTGGTACATACTGGGGTAGTGGGGTTATCATAAGTCGGAAGACAGGGGGAGGATATGGTAACTTTAGAGTCAGGTGATATTTGCTACCATCGAACAGGCAACCTACTCTTGAGGTGGCGTCGGTTTCCTGGTCAGGAGGAACAGTTCGTGGAAGTCGGTTGTGTGTCGACCCGGGTAGCGAACTTAAACTCACCAATAGGGGCGGCCTAAGGTGATGATACAATTATATGCGCCGAACTCAACTGACTCTGACGAGATGGCTGAGGCCATGTACCAGGACACTGTTAAGGCAATATCTAGTACCTAAGACTAAAGCTCAGTACTTCAACGCGAAAGTGGAAGTACAGGAACGCGGCGAAACGAAAATCTGAGCCCACGGCGTGGGGTACGAGAATCATAAGACCAAATGCTAATTAACTTCCTCGTAGCAGAGGGGATTTTCTTAATGAACACATTTTGAAACAAGAAGCCTCATAGGCAGAACATTTGGCGAAACCGCGATAATGTGACAAACAAGGTGAAAGACTACATCACGACGGACCGAAAGCGCACTTTTAAAGACGGTGAGCAATACGATAAACTCCTGAAGAGATCACCGATCAGTACGAGGCTCTCTTAATATAAACCTCAGAACTGTAAGGGCCCAGTCAATAAAGCCTACTCTCAGGCCTACATTGCGCCTCCCACCTACAGCATTAAGCAGAAGATAGCCAGAGTGGTCACGATACTAGGAAATTCGTCTCAAAAGATCTGCTCCGCATACAGAAAAAAAACAAGGAATCTAAACTGCCAGCCGAGACTCTCCAACTAATGAGGAAAAGACGCGAGATGCCATCCTGTCACTATCATCGCCGGAAGGACGGGCCGTAAAACGACAAATACGAAAGCTTACGCGACGAGATCTCCGACGCTCTAACATTCGACCCACCGAGGCTGCAATCCAGATAACCCCGGGATCATACATTTTCGCTATGCAGTTGAGGCGACGATGGCAGATACCTGCACTGTCAAGCTGTCAACTCAAAATTCGAGATTCACGAAGACGTTCAAGGTTTTATCGACTCTTGCTTACCTCGCGGGCAAACAGAACAATTGGAATTAGTACCGACGACCACAGTGCCCTATTGACGCACCACTACACCGAAGCTATCCACATCTCTTAGAAACAACAAAACACCTAGTGATGACGGAAATCCATCTAAATTTAACTTATATCTTTTAAGCCGTTTAGGCCTAGACTGAGCTATATATTGCAGCAGAGAAACGGTCGCTGCCGTGTGCGACTCTTTAACACCGCTGAGAGCTTCCACGTTTTGTCGTAATACCCTTTGCTCTATGATATTCGTGCAATTGAGGGGAATCAAATGACAATTTTTTTTTAATTCTTTAAGCCGTTTAGGTTGTAAAGGAAAACTAAAGGACATACTTATAAACATACAAACATACCAAAACCCGAAAAACGTACACTTCTGCAGAAACATTTTGGTAAAAAGGGGGCGGCAAATTGCCGAACGGCCCCGGGCGGCAGAAACCCACGCTACGCCACTGAGGTAATCGTCCGTGACCAGCCCTTGGGTTTCGGCTGAATAACAGCACTGCGGTCATCCGTAGCACAGGCTAATCTGGGACCTTTTGGACACACTGCTCAACTTTTTCCTTTGACTGTTTTTTTTGTTTTGTTTATACTGTCAGACTTTGTTGTTTTTATTGCTGTATCTAATAAATGTTTTATTTCTTTATCTTCTTTATGATGTTTCTTTTCCTCTCTCACTCTTTCTCTATCTATTACTCTTTCACCCGCTCTGTTTTCGGCTGCCATGACGCCATCGCAACTGATCACACAGACTCGTTCGTGGGATGATATTATTTTCTACGTGTTTCCAACATTGTGACTTATTTTGTTATTTTAATATAATTTTATAACTGTTGATTAAAGTTTATAAATATTAGTAAAAGCATCGGAAGTTTCTGGGATTTTTTTATAATTATTTTACTCGCAAATTTAAATATTCCATTTAAAAACACATTTATTTGCTGGCTATTTGCTGAGCTTTTTTTTATTTGACTTGATTAGTCTCATGCCTAAAATACAAAAAGATTTCGATTGTTTACGTTTTTCGTACGCTACGCTCCAACATCCGCTACTGAAATCGATTCCTCAAATCGGTTTTTGAAATCGATTTCGAAATCTGAAACCGGATTTTTATCGGTTTGCGTAAAAATCCGAAAACGCCCATGCCTAATTAACATACCTACTTTATTAAAAATATATAGGACATGTATTGTATGCTATTGTTACGAGCTGGGGTTCGACGATAAATTAAAACTCACTATGCCACTAAACTGAACTTTATTTACTAACACAAACACTGTACACACTTATTTCTCAACACTAATAAAAACACACTTATTTCAAACACTACTAAACGCACCACTAAACCCTTCCGACTTACTTCGTTCGCTTCTTGTTTTCGCTCCGATATTCAATTGTAACTGTGTCCGGTCCGCTCGTCCGCGCGCTATTTATACTGGCCGGATAACATCACTATTCACTAGTGCATTCTAGACGCTTCCACAAAACTGTCGAAATAATCGCGAACAGTCGATACAGCAACGCCATCTAGTACAGAGTAGATGAATTACCCTTAAACCACCGATACATCAAATCTCTTCTAGTTCTATCCTTCACAGATAGATGGCGTTATTTTCAATTATCGCCTTTCGTAACACTATCAATATCTGACGCGCTCGAGTATGTCCATGGAATAGTTCTTTTAACATTTTTTAAAAGCTATTGCCGCTTCCTCTACAGATGAAAAGGTACATATACTCTTTATATATTATTTATATTTTTATCTTTTTATAATTTAAGCTTTACAACCCAATAGGTCTCTATGACGCTCGAGTAAAAACCAATTTAGTATCGTAGGCTCCCCTACTCTTAAGATATAATAATTTATTAAGTGGTGCTTAATCACGAACCATGAACATTAAGCGGGCCTAGCTAGTACATGTTTGTCATTCGTCTGTATGAATAAAATTCTTGCGTTACGTACTGACAGACAAAGTACAGCTAAAACTACTGGCCATAGGCAGCTGAGATTTGGCATGTATGTTCCTTGGGAGTGTGGTGGAGCACTGGATTTTTGGAAATTTCACTCCTAAGGGGGTAAAACGTCCCACGAGCGGCGCCGCGGGCAAAGTCTATTAATAATTATATAGCGACATGCCTTAACGCACGGATGCTTAATATAAAAGACTAGAGGACGCCCGCAGCTACGCTCGCATATTTTTTTTATTTAACTGTTTTTGCCCGATCCCGGTGGATTCTTGGGCAATCCCTCCTTAGTGCAGCCCTACGGTCCCCAAGCAACATACATGCCAAATTTCAGCTTCCTGTGCCCAATAGTTTTGGCTGTAGCTTGTCTGTCAGTCATTCAGTAATGCGAGGATTTTATATATACAGATATGTCAGGGTGTGTATGTTTTGTGCAGGAAGGGACGACGGCGGGCGGCAAGAGGAAAGCGTCGAGCGTACCCGCGACACCGTCTACGCCTATGACCGGGGACTTCGGTAAGTTATATTTAACATTTTCACTGACCCGTGTTTTAATAGTAGCACGCAGTCTAAAAATGGAGAAATGTGGGTGCACGCGGGGATACAGTCATGAGTCTAAAAAAATATTTAATTTTCAATCTTGCGCTCTTTGTACGCATATAATATTTCATTTATGTACCCCCCACCTTTTCTGTCTTGTGGGTTCTGGTGGACGTATGACATGAGAAGATCTTCTGTGTCTACCGGTCGCACACTGGACATCGGGAAAACCTAGGCTCTTAGACTAGGTATATGTGTGGATGTGTGTCAGTGTATACTGCTTTGCAGAAGTACTCTCCACCTGACCTGGTTTTCATCATATCAGCTAAAAGAGGTCCACTGCTAGACATTTACCTCCCCCAAGCCTCTCCACATGGATTAATCCTGATCCACCCTCATCCATCCGCTGCCTGCGATCCCAACAAGACCGTCAGTCCACCTTGCGAGAGACCTACCACTGCTACGACGACTGATGCGTGGCCGCCACTCAAGAACCTTTCTGCTCCATCGGCTTTTCTGGCTAATGTGCTCTGCCTACTGCCACGTAAGCTTGACTACTCGAAGAGCCAGGTCGGTGACTTTGGTTCATCTGCGGATCTCCTCATTTCTGATTCGACCTTGCAGGGAACTCCGAGCGTAGCTTTCTTCATCACCCTCTGAGTGACTTTGAGCTTTCTAATGAGACCCTTAGTGAGCGGCCAAGTCTCGGTTTCATATGACAACACTGGTCAAATACTTTCGTCTTGAGACACTGCGGGATGTCGGGCGAGAAGATATGCCGAAGTTTCCCGAACGGTGCCCAGCCGAGTTGGATTCGGCGATTTACCTCTTTTTCGAAGTTGGACCTACCTAACTGGATCATTTGTCCCAGATTTTGTACTACGTACTTGTCGACAACTTCGCGTGTAGAGTTCCCAACCTGAATAGGAACAGATACGACATGGACGTTAGACATGATTTTCGTCTTGTCCATGTTCATCTTAAGACCTACTTGTTGGGAGACTGCAGATGCCACTGAGCGTGCGGAAGTCTTCCATGGTCTCGGCCATGACTAGGATATCGTCAGCGGATCGAAAGTGAGTGATGTTCCCGCCGTTGATGTTGATGCCAGTACAGAAGCTTGAAGACTAAGGATGCACAAGATAAGAAGAGAGCATTGAACAGGGCTGCTAAGTCTTGCAAGAAAGTAATTCAGGGAGCTCCACATACGCTAAATTAGGAAAAAAAACTTGCTTCATACCCAGCTGGCAGAAAAGCGTTTTAATTCCTGGCGAAATCGGTGAAATTAAGCCTCCGCCGTTCTTCACTACCATCACTGCTGAGGTCAAACAGATCTCTGTCAAACAACGTGAGCAGTTGAGGACATGGTGAATTTATTTACCTCAACCTTCGCCGAAGCTTCGTACGCAAGAGAATTACCTACTGTATGTCTGACATACGAATACGGCAGAGGTTCGAAAGACGCTGCGCAATCTTAACGTGAACAAGGTTCAGATGGCATTTCAGCCATAGTACTGAACCGGTGCCACTGAGCTGTGTTCCGTGTCCGTGCTGACTCGACTTTTTTGGCCTTTCTCTGGCGGCTGGAATAGTGCCAAAGTCCTGGAAGCATGCAAATGTGTAACTAGTGTCCAAGAGGGGTATCAGATCCGATCCAAATAACGACCGCTCTATTTTGGTCACTTGGAGCTTATACTGAATAGTAGGCTTCTGCCATACACAGAGTCGAACAGCTTCCTTAGCTACCGACAGTACTGGTTTGCCGCAATCGTGGAAGATTTCTAGAGTATGCCACGCCGCTATGGGGGCTATCGAGGCACGGTAAAGAACTTGCTGTTTGCTCGATGTCTCATAGGCTTATAAGGTCTGGCACGACAGCCTCATCAACAAGCTTTGGATATTTCGCTTTCCCCATGGCCTATGCACTAGGATATCAGATTTTCTGTTGAAGATGTTTGATGTAGTGGTCGACATTTTCTCGTCAGACCGAATGGCGACTAACGGAAATTAGCAACCCTTTTTTACTGCATACCTGCATGCCAATGATTTGTTAAAACCTTTGGATATGTAGATGACAAAACGGTTATAGATATGTAATTTCGTCCAAAGCTCGGGTTAGTGGAACACAGATTCAGTTATTAGGGAGGGTATGAATGAGCGCTCTTGTTGGTTTGGTGTCTAACAGAGTCAAGTTTAATACCTCAGGCGTGTCCGGTTCCCAATAAATAGAGCCAATATCACCAGGCTCCGACTTATGGGAATGTTTACGTGTCCATAAATGATCGCCTGAAAGTTCTTGGCGTTACTTTGACCGCAACCCTCAACTGTGACTCTTACATTAACTCGAGAGCCCACAGTACTGTTCCTACCTTCGTGATGGTTCAGCCAAATCCCAGCAATTGACTCATTGGCAATGAATGGTTGGTGAAAACTAAAGCCGAGAACTTCGTCGCAATATTGCCAATTAATTGGTGTGATAAGATACATTTCGGAGAGTTTACAAAGAAACTAACTAATCGAATTCTTCCTTCCTTCTTTATCAAAGAAAGTCCAGACAAACGAGTAAGCGTCACCGTTATATGGTGGAAGTCCCATGCTTTTGAAACGCTTTGCGTCCCCATTTCTTCTACCTGCCAAGATGTGAAACGATTTGCCTGAGTCTGTGTCCTGACTGAGGACTGAAGCCCGTAACTTAAAACACTCATATTGTACCTATCTGAGTGCTTTCAAGTTACGGGCCTCGCGCCTGAGTAACGCGTTTGGACAAACGTGCTCTATCGTCGGCCGATATCAGCCGAATAGAGGCGGAGTGAAGAAATAACAAAATGATGATTGTATGTCCAGTAGGGTACAGCAGCCTGCCTCGCTCGACGCACAGCGCACCACTAGAGGAGAGTGCAACCGATGGCGGCGCGTGCAACGGCGCGTGCCTGCTGAGCGGGCCCGCCGTCGACATCGCGCTCGCCTGCGCCGACCACCGCGACCACCGCGACCACCGCCCGCTCGAACACAAGCCGCCCGGTAACTGCGCCGCCAACACTTACTTGTCCATACTTGTGTAACTGTACACTTGTACAACGTACAACGGCGCGTGCCTGCTGAGCGGGCCCGCCGTCGACATCGCGCTCGCCTGCGCCGACCACCGCGACCACCGCGACCACCGCCCGCTCGAACACAAGCCGCCCGGTAACTGCGCCGCCAACACTTACTTGTCCATACTTGTGTAACTGTACACTTGTACAACGTACAACGGCGCGTGCCTGCTGAGCGGGCCCGCCGTCGACATCGCGCTCGCCTGCGCCGACCACCGCGACCACCGCGACCACCGCCCGCTCGAACACAAGCCGCCCGGTAACTGCGCCGCCAACACTTACTTGTCCATACTTGTGTAACTGTACACTTGTACAACGTACAACGGCGCGTGCCTGCTGAGCGGGCCCGCCGTCGACATCGCGCTCGCCTGCGCCGACCACCGCGACCACCGCGACCACCGCCCGCTCGAACACAAGCCGCCCGGTAACTGCGCCGCCAACACTTACTTGTCCATACTTGTGTAACTGTACACTTGTACAACGTACAACGGCGCGTGCCTGCTGAGCGGGCCCGCCGTCGACATCGCGCTCGCCTGCGCCGACCACCGCGACCACCGCGACCACCGCGACCACCGCCCGCTCGAACACAAGCCGCCCGGTAACTGCGCCGCCAACACTTACTTGTCCATACTTGTGTAACTGTACACTTGTACAACGTACAACGGCGCGTGCCTGCTGAGCGGGCCCGCCGTCGACATCGCGCTCGCCTGCGCCGACCACCGCGACCACCGCGACCACCGCCCGCTCGAACACAAGCCGCCCGGTAACTGCGCCGCCAACACTTACTTGTCCATACTTGTGTAACTGTACACTTGTACAACGTACAACGGCGCGTGCCTGCTGAGCGGGCCCGCCGTCGACATCGCGCTCGCCTGCGCCGACCACCGCGACCACCGCGACCACCGCCCGCTCGAACACAAGCCGCCCGGTAACTGCGCCGCCAACACTTACTTGTCCATACTTGTGTAACTGTACACTTGTACAACGTACAACGGCGCGTGCCTGCTGAGCGGGCCCGCCGTCGACATCGCGCTCGCCTGCGCCGACCACCGCGACCACCGCGACCACCGCCCGCTCGAACACAAGCCGCCCGGTAACTGCGCCGCCAACACTTACTTGTCCATACTTGTGTAACTGTACACTTGTACAACGTACAACATCAAATGTCTGACAATGAGGAATAAATGCATAGTTTTTATGAAATCTGAAAAGCTTCTGAATCATAACACCAATAGATAATATGTCCTGTGATAATTTCCAGCGATCCCAGCAGAGTACAGACTACGTGAATCATTCGAGCAGTCCTCGTCAGAGTCGGGCGCTACGTCAGCGGGCGCGGGCTCCGAGCTCGCTACGGGCGCCCCGCCCCCAGGCGGCGCGGGGCCTACGCTCACGCCCCGCCCCTTCAGCCTGCTACGAGCCTTTGTGCCATCGTTCGCTCTCGCGTGGCTAGCCCTCGCGCTAATGGCTCTACTACTGTTCGAAACAGAATGGGCGCCGCTAAGAGCGCTACGCCGCAAGCCGGAGCTCGTAGCGCTACGCACGCACTACTACGCGCCGCTCAAAGACTACCTGAAGCGCAAGCTGCTGGAGCTGTTTTGATTCCGACTGCGCCCCCCGACGCTATGACGTCAAGGCGTTATGACGTCACGGCACTCTGACGTCACCGCCCCGCCAGACCAGCCTCCATGCGACGTATTCGTCCGGGTGAGCAAATGTCACTTGATTTTGTAGAGGAGAGTACAAAATTGTCTGTGTAACAGTTCAACTTAGTTTATGTAACAAGATTTTTGCTTATTATTGTTAATAAATTCCAGGGTCTTACACTTGTCTACCCTAAAATTGATTGCACTGGGTTTTAACTAAATAAAGCTAAAGTTAAAAGGGATTTTTAAACATCCATAAGCTCAGCTTATGTGGAACATTGGGCCACCGTTTGTTCTAAACGCATCGTATGACATTGATTTCCAAAGCTCACTGTATGCACCACTAAAATTAATTTATTACTATTCACAAAATACAATGGACTGTAATGCAATACAACTGATCTGTGAATTCTACCATGGAACAGAAAAACGAAATTAGAAACTGTGTTAGGCAGATTATACAGATTATAACGGCACTGCTCCAACCCAGAGATTAAGTTGACATTTAAGTTTTTAAATCTTATGTCGTATAATATATTTTATAACGTCAACATAAAATGCCAACGGTGGGTTGTTAGCGCACTAGCTTGTACTAACCTGACCCATAGACTAATATATATTATAACTGGAAAACCTGACCTACGAGGCAGCGCCGTGCTGCAGCTACGCCGTTGCGGTGCCGGTACAGTGTGCAATGACCTGTAGTCGATTGCAAAATGTGCCATATAGGCATGTGACCGATATATCAAAACGAATCTGAAATCCGATTGCAGACAGAAATCGTATCGTATCGATATTCCAATGTGAAAAAAACCGAATATAGAAAACGTAAAACAATACCACGATAACGCAAACTACACAAATCCGAACCAAACGGTGCAAGCGCAACCAGACTACAAAGTAAATCTAAAGCTTTCGTTTCCGATAGTTATCATATTCATTCGTTCTCTTTCACACTACCAAACGACTAGTTAGAATGAGAGAGAGCGAATTTCATTGCTTTTGCTTTCTTAGTGATCCGTTGAAAGAGCGAAAGAGATGAAGCGAATTGTGCTTTGCGACGAGCGAATCGTTTTGGATTTTTATTGTTGACGTTGTGATTGTTTACGTTTGTCGTACGCTACGCTCCGACATCCGCTACAGAAATCGATTTCTAAAATCGGTTTTTGAAATTGATTTCAAAATCTGAAATCGGCTAGTGCCATATTCCACTTCTCACGAGATTTTGCGACGTTCCATATAAAATACTAGAGGACGCCAGCAGCTACGCCTGCATATTTTTTTTAATTTACCCGTTTTGGCCGATCCCGAGGGAATTTCGGGAAATCCCTTCTTAGTGCACCCCACAGAAATAGATAGACTAGAATGGTGAAGTAGGCGTGGTCCGCGTGCCGGCCATAAGCTTTATATTGCTTGAATATCTAAGCGAGCGCTCACTGCGCCACGCGCCGCCAGTGAATATACCTACGAGCTGCAAATATTTAAAAAAAGACGGAAATATGCCATATTGCGCGGTCGCAAACTGCCGTAATAAAAGTGTGGAAGTAAACTTAAAGAAAGGAGGGATTTCTTATCATTTGTAAGTACTAAATTCTGTAATAAACGAGATATATTAAGATTTAAAATAATTATTCGACTTCTACCATGTTCGTCAATCACGATCTACCTCGTATATTTATTCGACAAATTACGTATACATTACTTTCACTAACTATCGCGCCTACATAAAAACATCAAGTGGGCGCGTAATGTACGTCGAACAAACGGTAATCACAATAACGCTGAATTACTAACTATTCCGCGGCACCGGCACATTCAGTTAAGGCGAACGCGCTGTGATTGGTTAGTGACAATAGTGACTCAACCAATGAATGAATTAGTGATGTTACTTTCACGAACACGAAAGTTATCGATAAATATTGTGAACGTAGTTTTAGTGTAAATTATTTTCTTTTAATTTATTATTAATATAATTAACTCACTTGAAATAAAATAAAATATTATGTATGCCTTCGGTCGGCTGATATTATTAATATATTTATTATAAATAATTAAGTTTGAATAGTTTCTGTTCTATGACACAACAAAAACTAAACGGATTTAGATGAAATTTTGTACACAGATAGTTAATAACCTGCCCAGTCGAAATTTAATTCGACTAGTTTTCTTAACTACTTCGTAAGTATGTCGCACAAGGGTTTGTCGGAGTTAATCTAAGGAAATATTGGCTGGATTTATAAACTATTTTATCAACAGATAGATATTTATTGACAAAGGTCTTATAATACAACTTGTGAATATTTTGCGCTCGAATATGAGTTATACGCATAGGCATATACTGTATATTGGAGGGCAAAATGTTGCATATGATGATAGCATCATATTAACGATGGTCCCGGTTCAAATAAACTTTTATCTAAAATGATGCGTCCTTTCAGCTTTCCAAAAGACCCTAAGATTAAAGAAAAATGGATTAATGCTACAGGACATAAAGATTGGTTCCCTAAGAAATACAGCACAATTTGTTCCTCTCACTTTGTAGATGAAGATTTTGATCGAACGAAAAAAAGGAGGATACTATTTCCGAATGCATATCCAAAAATTGACGTTTGGGTTAATTACGTAAGTGGTTTGTTTTACACGTGAAACACGTTACTAAATATTACATATATTTCTAATAATTTATTACCTATGTAAATTATTATTTAAATTATCGTCTAATTATATATTTCCAGGAATCAAACGATAATCCTACAACATCTGATTCCTCTAAAAGAAAACTAATAAATCAGACATCCGCCGACAATAATGTGAGTTGTTAAACTTGCCCTATTCTAAATATTGTGTTTAGTCGTTTAATTTTAATGATCTATCAATGAACATAAAAAAGTGTATGTGCCCAGCACAATATTATAATAAGTAGCTATAATAAAGCACTGTCAAGTGGAAGCACCAGACGGCGGTATCACAGCAGAATGCAGTAAACAAAGATTTTTGCCAGGTAAGTATGATATTTTACAAGTCTTTCATTGTTAATATAATGAAAGACTTGCCGCTGTTGTAACGCATAGCGTATTATAAAAGTGCTTTATTCTAACTAGTTATCGTTTATTTTTATAAGGGCGCTCGTCCTTTGTTTTGCTTCGTGAGCTATCATCATGTGAAAGGTGTTTGTTAACTGCACTTACTTGCTTTTGTGCCATCTGCGGTGAGCTATGTCTAATGTTTCTTGTCAAATATTCGCTGGGAAAGGGTCATTAAGAGTGCGACCTTACATACTTTCTGCATTTATAAATGGTGGATGGAAAGAACTATACAGTCGTTGATTTTGATAGAATTTACCTTATTAATTAGACATTGGGCATCATCTATCACGTTAATTATTTATCAATGTAATTTAAAAGTTAGCTGCGGCCGTAATGATGTCTTCATTTATTTTTTAGGAGTTGGCCGATACGCCCCGTAAGAAAAAATTAAGAAGGCAGCTGGCCCATACAAAAGATGCTCTTATTCAGAGAAACTTAAAGATTAAGAGGCTACAGGAGCAAAATCGGCGAAAGAAGAAAAAACTTCTGAACTTACAGCAAATTATAAATAAACTTACAAATAACTCACTGCTGAAAGAAGAAGACGCCGAATTATTACGTAACATGGACCTGACTGCTCATGAACTGTATGATAGGCAGTTAAAAAATAAACACGTCATTAGTCGATCAAAATACTCACCAACAATGCGGCGCTTTGCTCTTACTCTTAATTACTATTCGCCCAAGGCCTATAATTATGTAAGGCAAAAATTTAATATGAGTTTACCTCATCCAAGGACTCTCAGAAAGTGGTATGAGTCTATTGACGGAAATCCTGGCTTTACAAAAGAGTCCTTAAATACTATTCAGTTAAAGGTGCAATCAGTTGACTTCCCCCTATTTTGTTGCCTAACTATCGATGAAATGGCAATAAGACGCAAAATCGAATGGGATGGTAGTAAATTCCATGGTTACGTTGACTTTGGGGAAAATTGTGAAACTGACCAAGCTTGCGAAGCTAAAGAAGCCCTCGTGTTTTTAATTACGTGCATAAATGCCAATTTTAAGGTACCTGTTGGGTATTTTCTTGCAGATGGTGTCAATGGACAGCAAAAAAAAAATCTTGTAGTCACTTGCCTCGAAAAACTGCATAATACCGGCATACATGTAATAGCATTGACTTTTGACGGTTGCCCTTCTAATTTGGCCATGGCATCTCTTTTAGGGTGTGATTTAGACCCTTTTCATTTACAGACAATGTGTAAGCACCCTGTAACTCAAGAACCAGTTTCAATCATACTTGATGCTTGTCACATGTTGAAACTGGTTCGGAATGCGTTTGAGGCTTACAAGCAGTTTCAAAATAAGAATCGTGAACCGATATTATGGGGATATCTAGAAAAATTAAATATGTTGCAAGAAAAAGAAAATTTTCATCTGACCAATAAATTGCGTAAACAACACATAAATTTTTTTAACCAAAAGATGAAAGTTAAATTGGCTAGCCAATTGCTAAGTAATAGTGTCGCTGATGCACTATTGATGTGCAAAGATACATTTAAATTAGTTGAATTTGAAAATTGTGAGGCTACCGTACATTTCATAAAAATATTTAATAGGTTATTTGACGTTCTTAATTCAAGGACTTTAAAAGCTTTTGATTTCAAAAAACCTTACAAAATAAATCCAGCACATTTTCTTTTTTAGAAGAGGCCGAATATTTTATCAAGGAATTACGAGACGAGCGTGGTCAGCTAATGATTAAAAGTCCAAGGAAAACTGGATTTATTGGCTTTTTAGTTTGTATTCAAAGTGTCAGGCAGTTATATGATTATTTAATTGAGAGTAACAGAATAAACTTTTTGTGCTTATATAAATTTAGTCAAGATCATATTGAATTATTTTTTTGTAATGTACGCTCGCACGGTGGTTTCAATAATAACCCCACAAGTAGGCAATTTAAAACTTTCTACAAAAAACTAATAACTAACGTCGAAATTAAGCATACAGAAGGTGGTAATTGTATAGATTTAGAACAAATATCGATCCTGAATGGTTCATGTTCAGTCAATACAATCAACGCCACTGCTAGCCGGACTGTGCTTGTTGAAAGTAATGAAGATTGTCTTGAATATGATGACTTGGACTCTGTTTTTGATGCACCAATAAATTTTTCTAGTTTTTCGAGTCAAGTGATCGTGTATATAGCCGGTTTTGTAGTGAGTTTTTTACTTAAGAAAATAAAATGTGAAACTTGTGTTGGCGCTTTATTATCAGATGAGACAACAACGGGCTCTTCAACAATAATTAAATATAAAGATAAAGGTGGCCTCATATATCCATCGCAAAATGTTATTAGAATTTGTAAAAGTGCAGAAGCACTTATAAAATATGTTGCAACAAAATCAAAGAATTTTTATGTAAAACCAAAAGAATCGAAACCGGTAATTTTAAACAAAATTCTTGGTCATTTTATTGGGAGTGATTTATTTGATTGTATAAGTTTTCATCAGTTTGAACAATCACCAACTGAAAATCACATTATCCACCTTATACGCGCAGTAACTGATATATATATAGATGTCCGGTTACGCTACTTAACAAAAAATTTGAGGGCAACGGTCAGTAAAAGACAATTGTTTAACAAATATGTATTATTTCAAGGACAGTGACTGTGGCTGTGTTGTCATTAAAATATTTAATTAAAGTTAAGTCTTTCATTTGCTCTCAATATATCCATTTTTTAAACACTATATTTTTTTTTATTATTAACGATGTATTCGTAATATTATAATATTATCGATAACTGACAATGTGTGTCTCTTCACTAATTGACCGACGCCATGTCAACGCAGTGGGCGTGGCTTGTTGAACTAGTGCCACGCATGCATCGTAAGGAATTAAGTGACTATCACCGTTCTATCTATCTATTTCTGTGGTGCACCCCTACGGTCCCCAAGGAACATACATGCCAAATTTCAGCTTCCTGCACCCAATAGTTTCGGCTGTAGTGTGTCTGTCAGTCAGTCAGTAACGCAAGGATTTTATATATTAAGATACATTGATAGGTCACTCAGAGTGGCATTATTTGTAAATCGTATAGTAATGGCTCAAACAAAAATAACGATTTATGATGAGACTTTCATGATTTTAACGTGTATGAATATTTCGATTGATTACTATTCCAAAGCACGTACCTTTTTTACTGTAATTCACATAATAGTTTTGCATTATTCCAATACCATAGAAAATTTGCATCATGGGAACAACATGATTATCAATGCTTTTTACTAATTTGCTTGGATTCACCAAGTTTTAAGCTAATAAAAAAATTCACGAATAGAAATGCATAAAAGATAACTAGTTCTAAAAATAAAATAGATTCAAAGCGGATTTTTCACCTTTTTGCTATGTCTATTTGTTGCTTATCAAATCAGCTCAAGCCACCTGCAATTTTAAAAATCTCACTTGTAAAGTGAGTTTTTTTTAAATTGCAAGTGGAGGCGAACTTATAATAACCCTGAAAGTATTTTTATATCTTTCTTCTGTTTTATAGGTGTTTCTTGGTTATCAATGTCGCAAATAAATAAAATGTACAACATTATAAAATCTTAGTGATGCATTTTATAATTGACATTTGCTCAGCCAGATGAATACATACCTACATTTGTAAATACATTAATGAAATTGTAATAAAACATTTGATATATTAGATGCAGTACAATTACACTAGGTTATATACTAAAATTCCATTAATGATATTCCTACGCTTTTGTTTCTCTGGTGGGGACGTATACAGTTTGTGGAATCGTTCACATCTAGCGAAAAGTCAGCGCGCCGACTATAATAAATTAGCGACGTTATATTTGTTTTCCTCTTTCTTCTAGTCAGTCAGCGCTCTGACTATACGCGAGATGAGAAAAATACCTTTCTTGTACAATAACTTAAACGGCGTACTTAAAATTAGTGTAAGATCACCGCTATACGCTTTCTCATAGTACAATTACTTTATAAGCTTGACACTATAATTTTCTCGCACGGCACAGGGGATTTGTGGGTTTCATACGTTCCTAATTATATTATTGTTTTCATGACACGGGCCTAGTGTATGTGATCGGCCTTATAAATACTAAAGGACGCGGTCCAATAAAAAATAGATCTGAGACTGTACTACTAGCTCTTATAGGATTATTATTCTAAACTTACTCTACGAGAGAAACGAGACTTATGTTGTCGTCCCGTTCTTTTGTAGAACTTTACTATAAGAGGTGGTGGACCAGTCATGTTTTTATAAAATAGCTTGCTAAAATTCCTATACATGAATCTCACTTTTATATAACTGTTTCCGATAACATTCCACTGAAATAATTTAGTCTTCCAACGGTATCGTTTGTAGTTTTAAATTTTTATTTAATATAATATTAAGAATCGCGCACAAAAATTATTTATATTTTTATTATTTTAAATGTGCCATATATTTTATTATACTAGTCATAAAAATTTTGCTGTTTCTCTATATTTTTTGCACAAATTTTGTATATTAAATAGGCCAAGAGCTTGCGGCAAACTTATACCGGTGTCATTAATCAATCAGTGAGATAAAATATTGCAATGTTATTTAAGCTTCAAATTTGTACTTAATGACTGAAACATAAAACATGTTTTCAACAAATGTGCTGATGACGTAAGCCGGTGTCGACACTTGCCTCCATAATGTAATGTATCCCAGAACTCGTATATCAACTATATGTTTAATTGCCATAGGTATCGACTTACATAGGTATCCTCATCCAGTGACAAGATCTTTTTTATACTAAGCGAGATACTAAAAATTATTTCTTGTTCGAAGTTTCGATTCTTCGATCGAGATGGCGATAATTTTTACACTCTATAGAAACACGTGGCCTTCTTTATCTTAATAAACTTCCCTTGCTTTCGGGTAAAAATAGTCTTGTTATTACCATAGATCGGAATCAGGGACCTAACATTGTCAAAAGTATGGATATGCCTAATTTTTTAATGTGTTTCCGGAATTAGATTCTGGAAAATTTAGGATTTTTAATGATTAGTGATTTAAACTGTTGAAAAAATTTAGTCTTTATTCGGCAGTAAAGTACTTATTTAATGAATGAACAATTGAGAGGAAAGTCATTTTTTATTATTAAATATAAGAACATCTGGATCAGTCATCAAACTCATCAAAGACTGTCTTGAAAGTCAAATTCTGAAGACAGAGATGTTTTTTTTTTGTATCCTTTGGTTATTTAAAGTAATTTTCCTCTATGACATGTTAAGTAGTGATGTGCCACTGTCGCAAACCAGAAATAAATTATACAAATGTTATACGGGATCATGGATTTTGCCCTAAGCTCTTTGCCTATTAACTTATGTGAAGTATTTTGGTGTAATAGTTATAATTATTAATATTTTTGTTACTAACACATTTAATATATTATTTATTATTATTGACACAATTCAATGTCGTTAATGCCTTACTAGAGTGAGTGTGTTAGGTTTAAGTACAATTGATTAGAAACCTTCGTTTTCGCCTAGTCACTATACATGTACATTTCTTTCAATATTAGCACTAGCGTTTAAGAGACATAACGATTTGTAAATCAGGCGATTTGAATATTTTTTACACGAACTATGTATACTAAATGTACCTAAATTTATAAAGCGCTATTCATGGTCAGCTTATGACAAAACTAAAAGAAATAATATATTAGTTCAATGGCTTAGAAAGACTTTTTAAACTTAATTGAACTTATTATTATGGCTGTGTATCCCAAAAATGATTTTTGATATTTCGTGCGCACATTTATTAAATAGCAGGGGTGTTGGTACGCTCACATTTTTTTAATAAGATATAAAATCCATGTCTTAAGATTTTTTGGTCTACACTGTTTTACCCGTATGGCAGACCCGTTAATTTTCATATTTAATTTTGTTCTTATCTTTCATTGTATACGTCCGGTTGCCAACTTTTTATAAATTCTAGCTTTCGGTTACAAGTTTCAGTATTACTTTAGCATTATTCTCGCGAATATGCATATCCCTTGCATAATTTGCTTGTGTATTAATTGCAAAGCACGGGCAATATGGCATACCTGCCTCACTTTTTACTGTTGATTGCTTTATTTCATCCACCACTGTAGGTCTATCAATAAATGTTTTTACTAGATTAAAAACAATTTAGATTGATATGTTCCTCGTTTATTAATCGATTATTAATTTTATAATATGGCCATATCTTTTTATAAAAGCATTCCCTTTCGTATTGAATACAGATCTTTATATTTTTACCGAAATTCATATTTTACACGCTCAGCGCCGGTGTATCCCGAATGATACACCATAGGGTGAATTGTCACAGGCCAGTGTATCCTTAATGATACACCACACTGCCCCGTCTTTGGAGGCCGGTGAATCCCTCAGTATACACCGTTTCATACACTTTAGTAGAGCGTTCAAAAGCGTTGGCCCTGGAGAATATGCCTGTGTTATTGGGGTGTAAATATCTTTAAAAATTAAGAAAATATGGGTTAAAACACACAAAATTATAGATATGTTTTTATAATTGAGAAAACTGAAGAATCTTATTCTAAACATTAATTTCTAATGACTGTTATTAGTAATAGTAGTAATATATTTGTAAATTTAGTACTCTATTGCAAAGTAAAACTAAAATAAAACAGTAAAAACAAGGTGTATACTAAATGATACACCTGGCCCATGGAATGCGAATCTTTCAATTCTACGTTCCACATAAAACACACAAAATTATAGATTTGTTTTTATAATTGAGAAAACTGAAAAATCTTATTCTAAACATTAATTTCTAATGACTGTTATTAGTAACAGTAGTAATATATTTGTAAATTTAGTATTTCTATTGCAAAGGAAAACGAAAAGAAAACAGTAAAACAACGTGTATACTAAATGATACACCTGGCCCATGGAATGCGAATCTTTCAATTCTACGTTCCCAGGCCAGTGTATCATAAATCATACACCTAAAAAAGGGGGTAAATTAAAAGAAAAAAAAAAGAAATTGTTGTAGTAAGTGAAACCAGTAGAATAAGATTCTGCAATAAAAAAAAAACGCAAATCCAGCACCCTTTTCCAAAAATTGCCTTGGCGCTGAGAGTGTTAACTGGCCTTAACACTTTCACGGACAGTAAACAAGACACAATTGAAGTTTTATTGTTATCACGCCTATAGGCGTTTACTGTCCGTGAAAGTGTTAATTTGTAAATTTATCCTTCGTTCACAGAATAGTAGGCAGATTTTTTGGTGTAGATTCGGCACCGAGTTGGTAATTATACCTACTTTAACAATACCAGCACATGTTTCTTTTCCCTTAATAATTTCAAAACTGTGGAAAATAAAGTGCCTATTTGCTTTTAAGATTTTCTTTAACCCATATGTGCTCAACTTTTTATTTTTGACAAAAGTAGTGACATTAGTTAATAATTTAGCTTTAAATAAGTGTTACTAACACCGGTTATACAAATTACGTATTTATTATTATTATTTTTGGAAATATGGACCGCCCCAGAAATGGGGCGTTGAGCACTGCTTTGTACCAGTAAAACAACAGGTATGTATATATATGTATAAAAGTTTATTAAAAAATTAAGCTTAATTTAGGAATGAAAAGCAAAAAACAATTCGTGTGGCATCCAACATCGCATTTGCTGCATTTTTTTGTTGTATTTTTGTGACATTCAGCACACCTAATTTGAGTAGGGCTTGAAGTTATCAAATGACCTTTCCCGTCTAAACGTACACCGTCAGGAACTCGCCTTCGTTTGATAGCCTTTATTGGACGACCAATAGCTCGCACTGATAAGTAACGCCCAAGGTACGTTGTAGTAACCTCCCTAATAAACCCTAAAAAGTCTAAATGACCTTTTTCTTGGCCAGCTTGTGAAAGCCTGTAGAGTTGGAAGGCGTTATTCATTGATGCATTCAGAGGCCACATCAATAGTTGCCAATACCACTTTTTGCGATTGATACTAATCCGATAACAGCCTATATTCTGATCAAGCCGATCGACGCCTCCCATAAATTTATTATATTGTTGGACACAAGAAGGTTGCTGGATGACCACTCTACGCTTTTCGCTAGCAGACCACCGCTGTGCAGATCCCATGGGTGCAACGCTTTCACATGTAGATGCAACTGTCACTATGTTGTTATCATGGTAACGGACAAGGGTAATGCCTGTACGGGTGTCTGTTATTTGATGGTAACCGCCACGAGGTTGCTTTTTCATATCTTGCGGCAATTTCAAAGGGGCTTTTTCAACGCGGTTTGCACGAATCGTTCCGGTACCTTGGTGGCCACTCTCTTTCAACGCCTTGAGCAATCGAAGTGACGTGAAAAAGTTGTCCATGTAAACATGAGCTTGAAAGCCATCGCCTAATTTTGCGACCAAGCTGGTAACTACAGAACCTCCGACGCCTAGTTCAGGATTTGTATTACCTGTACTAGCACCTTGATATGGTTCGGCTTGGATCAGGTAGCCAAGGCGTGTTGCCATACACCAGGTCTTGAAACCAAATCGTATTGGTTTTCCATGGATGTGCTGTTTTGTGCTATGGTGACCATAATAGGGAATCATGGATTCATCTATACTTACTTCAGTATATTTTGGGGAATAAGCCATCCATTTTTCATTCAATAGTTTCCATAGCGGTCGAACTTTTGTGAATTTATCCTGGGGATCTAGTAACGCATTGTTGCACACGTGAATGTAACGCAAAATCTCTTCGAACCGAGATCTAGACATAGCGTTAGCAATTCCGGGGTGATAAGTATCAGCACCTGTGTCCCAGTACATACGATTACGAGAATATACACAGTATTCACTCAGTAAACATTTAGCAAAAACTAGTCGCATTTCTTCGTTTGTCACGTCAAATTGAGAATTGCCTTGTAGAACTGCATATAATTTAGAATGTCTCACAAGCAAATCGATGACATCATCATCGTAAAACAATTCAGACCACAGGACGGGTGATCTATCCATATTCAAAAATTCAGGCCTATCCCAATCCTTTCGCTGGTATTCACCTAGGTCCGTATTTGTCCAATCTCTTTCTGGAACTGTGCTTCTTCCGTTTCTTGGCTGGTGTCTGTCTGCTACTTGAGAAGTTGAACACCCAAGCTGTGACAGTGGTAGATCGTCCTCACTATCATTAGATTCTTCCGCCTGTCCCATCACTTCCGTTACCAAGGTGTCTCCCAACCTTCGCGTGCACTCTAGCACAGCTTCAGCTCGCAATTGATTACCAGATAGACGATTTATATCACCGACGACGGCATTATCTTCATCACTGTCTTCGTCGCTCAACATATGGTTGCTTGGAGGACACGTATACATAGTGCCTTCCAGTATATCATCTTCTTCTTCCAAAACATCAATAATATCAGCCAGCGTCAAACTGAAATAAACACAAAAATATGTATTTATCGAGAATAAACACTAATAACATCAATATATATCTCTGAAAAATACTGTGCACATCAATGCTCAGCGCCCCAGAAATGGGGCGTTACATAAAAGACTTCATAAAATCTAAAAAAAAGTAATTATCGATGATTTCCTTTATCTTATTCATAATACAGATAATATTCGACAAAATACTGTAAAAAATTCCACAACAATATAACAATATTTATTATTACTCACTGTTTTCGTTGCGCCATCGTGATACTTTCTAAACACCGTAATGAAAAGAAGACATTTGACAGAAAAAATGGCGCGAAATGCAGTAAATTCTGTCACAGAATATAAATACATTTATGATTGACATAATGCAACGTTTAAAAACATTTGTCTAAAATATAGTATAAAAAGTTCTTAGTCAAAATTAAACCGTTTTAAAATTGGAGCGTTGAGCACATATGGGTTAATAAAATTAAAGAAATCATTCTTGTTCGTGAGCTTACCCCTACACAGTCAGTCATTATATTATCATCATATATTGCATTGACAAATTTTAGCACTAAAAGTAACTAAGCTATTGACCTAATTTATGTCTGCTATGATTATTGACGGTACAATCACAAAACAGGTAAATGCCTGACAGACACGAAGTGTAGAGCCATTTTAAATTATATCTCAACAATATGCACAAATTAATGTACTTATGTGGTTTACACATATGCGTCTATTTTCGCTCGACACTGCTTTCCGTCTCTGTATTGTATTGTGAAACTATGTGACCCGTCATCGAATACTCGATAGCATTTGAAATTTTGAACAAAGCTAATAACCATTTCTGTACTGCAATTACAAGAAATATATCGCTTCAATCATATTACTTGATTATAATTTCAAAATTGTCAATTAAAATTACTAAATAAACTGTCAAACATAACACAACGGACTGCATCGCATTTAACTAGATTAACTTGTAAATGACAGGATAATAGTTTTCGTTGTAGAATCTAAACTTTTAGCTGTTGATAGTGATCTTTCGTTTCCTTTGTGGACCAACTGCTATGGACGTTAAGTTTGTACCTAAATACTTATTTTTATACCGTTATTGCTTTTCTTATTACGCATAGAATTAAGTCTCTTTATAATGTTATGAACAGGAATGAGAGCCTGCAGTGTTTTGGTATGTTATATATTACGTTGACGACGTTTAGATGCCAAACTCAGTTTACAGATTGTGTTAGTTGTGCCGAAGTAGCGTCGAGCCCTGTCGCCGTCGCTGCCTCGACAACTCGTTAGATATATAATTATGTAATTGTAGTCTAATAACAAAATAGCTTTTAGTTAACATTTTTGAAAAATCATAGAGGTTTTAATAAAACATCCTGCCGAAATCGATTTCATCTTTTATTATTAAAATACTTCCAAAATAAGCAACAAACAAATAACAATGTAAAAAGAACATTCTATGGTGCTATATAGACCTGCTATTTAAAATTAACACTGTAATGATTATTATATGCGATTTCATCACTGCCTTACTCGCAGCTAACATAATTATGTCCATTCATATTTTTAAAATATGGCACTCGACAGTTGTTTTTAAACGTAGTAAAAGTTTATTACATAAAGTAAAATATTCTAGAAGTGCTTAGACTTGCGTTCTGGTTATCTTCAAGACGCCCGCGCGAATGATTGTCATTTCTTGTCAACGTTTGCATCTCTTCATACATGAGAAGATTGCCAATGTGCGTCCCAATCGATTACAGTGTTTGAAAGCAGCAAATTGACACGGTACGATCACAAAAAAATACTTTTATAAATTCAGATTCACCCTTATATAATCATAATGTAAAATATACATTCCTTTGAGCTACGCGGCGACGGTTCTCGTGCGCGGGCGAAGGCCGGGAGAGCGGGCTGAGCTTCACGACACTGCGGCGAAATGCGGCCCGGCAGCGAGAGGTACAGCGGGGCTCGGGAGTCGGCGCTAGTGGCAGGCGGCTACCTGCGGCCACCCGCCGGCGCGCGACAGTCGCCGCCGCATCAACGATATACAACTAATATAATTCCATATCCACCCATAAAATACGTAGGAGGTACCTAAGCTTAACGCGGCGGCGGCGGCTCGGCGCGGTGGGGGAGGGGGGGGGCCGCTCAGTCCACGATGGAGATCTGCGCGAAGCCCAGCAGGCTGGTCTCGTCGAGCGGGTCGGGCGGCGCCGAGTCGAGGCGGAACGTGACGGAGCGCGGGGGGGAGGGCGCGAACAGCGCGTCGTCCACCAGGCGCTGCAGCTGGCGCGCCGTCACGTCCGCGTCGCGCGCCGCCAGCAGCCCCGCGCCCACCAGCTCCGTGGCGATGCCGTCCGCAGAGTCCTTGCCCGCCGCGAACTCGAACCGGATGTCGTTCAGCTCCTGCTCCGCGTTGCGCATGCGCAGCACCAGGTTCAGCACCGGCGCCTCGCCCGCCTTCAGCGAGCCGATGGTGAACCCGCCGGCGCCGGCGGGCGGCTCCTCGCTCTCGTCGTCGGAGGAGTCTGCGCGCGCCAGCGTGTTCATGGGGCGGTCGCGCGCCGCGTCGTCCTCGTCGTCGTCGTCCTCCTCGCTCTCCCACACCCACTCGCCCGTCTCCATGCGGTGCAGGCGCCCCGACGCGCCCGGCTGTCGCCGGCTCGCCTTGTGCACGCGCGTCTCCATCGACGGCCCGATGGTGACGAGCGTCGACACCAGGTACTTGCGGTCGCGCGCCTTCTTGAAGAACGAGTGCTTCAGCAGCTCGGTGGCGGTCGGCCGCTTCGCCGGGTCCTTCTGCAGGCACTCGGAGATCATCTTGCGGAACGTCTTGCCGTACGCCTTGTACTGGTCCTTCTCCTCGGCGCCCGTGTCGAGCGTCGGCGGGTCGTTCTGCAGCGTCAGCATGAGCACCTTCATCGGCGGGTACTTGTGGTAGGGCGCCGTGCCGGTGGCCATCTCGATGGCGGTGATGCCGAACGACCAGATGTCGGCCTTGAAGTCGTACCCGTGGTTCTGCTCCATGACCTCGGGCGCCATCCAGCAGGGGGTACCCACGAACGTGTGGCGCACCTTCTGTCGCGAGAGGTCGCGCCCGGTGGCGAGCCACGCCGACACGCCGAAGTCTGCGATCTGGACGATTCCGTCGTCACCGAGGAGAATATTTCCGGCCTTAATGTCTCTGTGGATCTGGCCGTTCTGGTGGAAATACTCGAGCCCCTTCAACACCTCCTTGAGCACGGTGGCGATGGTCGCCTCGTCGAACACGCCGTGCTTGCAGTTGGATATCCTCATCTTGTGCTTGATGATGTCGAGCAAGCTGCCGCCCTCGAGGAGTCGCAGCACGAGCCACAGCTCCTCCTTGACGACGAAGCTCGTGTAGTAGGTGACGACGTTCTCGTGGTTGCAGCTCGACATGGCCTGGATCTCCTTGAGCAGCTCGTCCATGGACGTGTTCCACTTCTCGAGGTTGATCCGCTTGATGGCGCACTTCTCGTTGCGCGGGCGGCAGAAGGCGCCGTGCACGACGGCGGTGGCGCCCACGCCGATGACGTCAAGCAGCTCGTAGTCCTCCTGATTGTTCGGCCACGTGTGCCCCGAGCCCGCCATCTTGCCTTTGTCCACTTACTTGACGATTTAACTGTTTACTTTGTTCTTATTTGTACTTCTAATAAGGCCAATATTTAAGGCATGAACGGGCACTACAGTATGTTAAGCTGTGATGATAGCTGGGATGATCTGATCTTCCATGTTGATGTGATTGCTAGGTTTGTAGTTCTGTATAATAAACTGCTTGGTCTCCTTGTATGATTCGAGTCTATTGAGAGTTTTACAACCTTCTCTTAATTCTAAAATATTTTTGTCTACGTTTTTAATAGTATTGTCGTTGTAGTCTACACTTGTAGGGTATAAGTCATCACCTGAAACAAAAAACAATGATAATTTATCCACTGCCGTAAATAAATATTTTTTTATCATGGTTGGGATACTAGCAAAAGCATTGGAAATTAAATACCATCTCTTGAATTTTCTTTATGAAATAAATTGTGTAGATAACTATGTGACAAATCAAGTAAATAAATATAAGTAAATCTTCTTACCAGGCAATAAATGTATGTAGCCATCCTTAGCCTTCAAAAGGTAGGGATAGGACAGCTCGTCGGCATATCTGCTGCGGTCGCGTGCGAACTTTATCAGTTGTGCGATGTCTTTCACATGGGACAGACGTGTCAGCTCATACACCTGCGGCGGGTACAAGATCTTGTCACTGCTCAGCACTTCTTCGGGTGACAACCACTGCAAATAAACAATATGGTAAGAATGGATGGAAATGGTGATAATAGGGTATTTGACTAAAAAAATCGAATTAGTCCGTCAGTTAGATTATCGAAAAATATTGGATACGTATTTTTTGTTTTATCAAATCAGTAAAAAATTACGAAGATATAACGCTTCAAAGATGGAGAAACGCCTAAGAGTGGGAGGATGTAACGTCACTTGCCAGTAAAAAGTGTACTGGCAAGTGACGTCACACGAGTTTTCAGCGAAGTTTGTCGTCTTTATATTTTGTTTACGTGACTAAAGAAAATATACGTGCCCAATATTTTTTGGAAATCTATCTGACGGACTAATTCGATTTTTTTAGTCAAATACCCTATTGTAGTAGAAGCTGCGCCTTAGTAAGATACACGGTAAGGATATGCAAGTGCGAAAAATGAGCTAGTTTCTTTATACGCTAGACGTCGCCAGCGGCTTCCACCGCGTCAATTATACATATAAACCTTCCTCTTGAATTATTCTATCTTTAAAAAAAACCGCATTAAACTCTGTTGCGTAGTTTTTAAGATTTAAGCAAACATAGGGACAGACAGACTTTGTTTTATACTATGTAGTGATGAATTCAAGACAATGTGTTGTAAGACATATTTGTAAGCACTATAAAGTTTATTTAAA
Source organism: Euclidia mi (assembly GCA_944739405.2). Classification (NCBI taxonomy): domain Eukaryota; kingdom Metazoa; phylum Arthropoda; class Insecta; order Lepidoptera; family Erebidae; genus Euclidia; species Euclidia mi. Next base: position 4,444,175 of record OX123189.2, read on the forward strand.
TGAATGTGGCAATATCACACAAGTGTGAAGGCAACTTAAAGACTTCCAGGATATGTCAGCCTTGTCAAGATCGATTAACCATATTTTAGCATGCAAATAGAATGTGCATTAACATGTTAAAATAGCTAATTAATACATAGTTGGCAGTTTGCAACACTGAGTATATTTAATTTTGCCTTATAAGCATTAAATACAGTAATAGATTAACAAATGTTTGCAAACACAATAGTAAATACAAGTTTCAAAAATAATTAGAGTTGGTACCATATATAATGGGTTGGCAGCTAATAAGGAGTATCGTCATAAGTAAAATGTAGCATATTAACATGTCAGTAATAAGCTTCGTTTTAATTTAAACTAGGAGCATTATTTTTCAGTCTTTTAAGCCAAGTTGATGGAGCCCTGCTTCACAGGGCTCCTATTTTTGGGTACAGGGTCACAAGAAAACCTAACATAACCTACCTACTAACATTATTAGCCGCCAAGTCATTATTTATAGCTCCTCGGCTGTTATTTCAATTGACTTGTATAGTTTATTTGCTACCTAAACGCAGCTGCTAGTTAGTTAGCTAGCAACTTATTTTATTAGTTGCAAACATTTAGCCATCTTTTAAGTTATTAGTCACTGGGAAAATAATAAGCTGATAATATATAGGATTTGAGCCTTTAAAAGGTTTGAAAGGGCCACATTTAGGACATTGTATTTAAGTCTTGTTTTGGAGTAAAGGTTGCATCCAAACATTTGATGATTATGGATCTAAATAACACAAAATTAGTGTACAATTTTCGTGTTCTTTTAACAGAAATCTATAGCAGTATAAATCACTAAAAAGTTTTAACTTATTTACCTCAACATCAACAACCTCTGAACTGCTCTTGATGCCGGCTGGTGGTTTCTGTATAGCGGTCACAAAGAATGCGGTGTCGAATCTCCTGGGTGCTGTAACCGGGGTGAGCCAGTTGCTCCAGTAGTTCAGAGACCATATGTCTGGGTAGCACTTGTGCTCCTCACACAGTGCTAGCAAGTCCTCAGGGTTCTTTGTTAACTGCAGAGAAATATTGAAAATGTGTAAACAAAATATCCCGATAAGCGACAATAGGCTCGCCACTTATTACGTGGGATCAAAACACTGGCGAAAAGCGGGCGTTTAATATGCCTCTGCCTACCCCCTCAGGGAAACAGCCGTGTGTCTATGTATGTATGTGTGTAAAAAGCTTTCAAGGCATTAGAAATTCAATCAAGGTCAAATACATTATTGTAAACTTAACGCAAAGCCTAAAAAAAAATAAAGCGTAGACTCTCAAACGGCGCAAATACGTAAACCTTATGGGTATTACGTATTTGAGCCGTTTTTTGTCGAAACGTTGGGGCCATGGGGTCCAAGTGAAAGATCTCTTTTTAGAGATCTCGCAAAGAGACTGGTCGATGCCTGGCCTGAGCAGAAGGCTGGGGTGTATTTGGCTCAGAAGTATCGCTATACAACGTGGCATAATGCTGCCAGCATTCTGGCCATGCTTCCAGTTGATGTTGATGTGGATGAATTTCAAGACGCCCTCTAAATTATTTTCTTTTCGTTCTGTTTAATTTTTTTTTTATGTTCTGTATATATTTCTTTGTGTAGTATTTTAAGACTTAGTTAGTTTTTATTCGTATTATTGTTCTAAAATAAATTATTGTATATTCCAAAAAAATAATTTTCTTATATGATATAAATAAAATTTCTTTTTACAAATACAAACTTTATATCATGAAATAAATCTAATATAATTAAAAAGGTAAGGTGTAAAGAATCTTGTCTTTAAACATTTTAAAATAATTTACAAAATGTGCAAATTAAAACCTTACCCGATCTTGCCAATAATTCACATCAATATCTTCTATAATGCCAGCCCATTGTCCGTCACGCTCCTCCTTGTGTTTCCTACTGCAGATGAGTAATCCCAACTCCTCAAACGTCTCTCTAATAGCAGTTATTCTTAGCTGTATGTGCCTATAAATAGAAACAGGATCATTCGCCTTGGCTTATCGTGGGAGGGAAACCCCCAGAGTTCCTGTGCAAATTAGATAATCTAACCCGTTACATTCTTGATTGTGACACACTCTGAACTGCGTGTAGCATATAATCTACTTAAACAATAATAATGATTTAAACAATAGGTCTTTTTGTCATTATGAGTATATAGTAGGCATGGGTTCGATATATCAAAACGTAACTTATATCGGATATGTGTTAATTACTATATCTATATCTAATATAAATATATATAATTAATACCATATCGATATCTAAATAATAAATAACCGTTTTTACAAAAACTTCATCGAGTTATGGTTTATCAAAAGCGCAAAAACGAGAACGAACTACGAATAACGAACAAAACGCAAACTTCACATCACGACCGAAATGACATCGACGGTTTTTATTCGCTTTGTCTCTGTCTCACCATACAATTTTTTACTGGCGTAAAAGGGATGAAGCGAATATTACGTAACTTCGGCTAGTGATTGGTTATTTGGTTAATAATAGTGCGTGTGTAATATCTATATCTTAACGCGCTAGCAATAAGGTCTAGTTTCTATTTATTTAGTTACAACAAAGAGTCCATAGAAGTTAGCAACTTGCCAGCGGCTACTCGTTAACGGTAAAAGTGTAAGTTTGCGTTTGTCGTTGGTTTGCGTTTCGTTTGTTTCACAGTTAGTTCTGCAAATCGTACTACTGATATAGATATCTGAAAACGGTTTTCGATATTGATATGAAAATTGAATATCGGTTACATATCCGTTTGCAACTAAATACGAAAACGCCTATGTCTAGTATATAGCTGTTGGTAAAATATATGATGCCGCATTTGCAAATGCTGTTACTAAATCTTTTTTATAATTGATAAATCTTCTCTTAATTTTAAACAAAGATATTTTTACGAATATAAATGTAAATCTTGTAAACTAAAATCTATTTTATACCAAAAAACTACTTAAACGATGTGACATTTAAACTAGTTAAAAACACAGCACTTCTAATCTACATAATTATTAAAATTAACATTCTTGTTATTATTACTGGTTTTGTGTTGTTTTGGTAGTTTAGTTTATGCAAATGTGAATGAAAAGGTAAAAAACATTTTGATTTTATTACAGTACTTGGAACATTTAGATAAAAAGTTAGTCATACAGAACATTTAGATAAAAAGATAGTCATACATACAGATAGTTGATACTAGAACACAAACTGGTGGCAAATGGAAAAGTCTAAAGATAAATGCAATTAATAATGAACACCTGCATAATATAAGTTATCAAGTTGCCATGGCACAAGCTGAGCATTTGCAATCAGATGGCCTTGCGTGAATTGCCCCAGAATATTATTATAATTATTTTTGGAGCTGTTTCTAAATTATAGCTATTCGAAACATCTAGCAAATAACCAACCAATAAAATCAATCCAAGAGCATAAGTATCTAGACAAGATAGAAATTACACAAACATTTGAAGCAATGTGCAAAAGCAATATATTTTTTTACCACTTTAACATTAATGTAAATATTGTATCACACAAAGTATCATAATACATCATAACACAAATATACATACATAATATACATGACATGCGACATTGTCAGAGGCCAATATATTTAGTGTGCATGTGCTACTTAATTTATAAGATCTACATTGATAATAGTGCTGTTGACACAATTATGTTTCAAAGTCTTGATTCACTTTAAATCATTCATGTCTACACTACAATAAAATTGTTATGTGCAAGGGTATTTATCAATATTTAGTAACAGGATATTAGCGGATTCAAACATGAGAATACTTTTACATTATATGAAAGCCTTGTTTTCTTCTACAAATAAATATGCAATAAGCATCTATACATAGGTAGGCTATGTGGTGACAAAACTACAAATGATTCTCTTTGACTTTATTGATAAACTACAGTTAAAAGTGGTTCAGAATTAAGTAATATTTAATTAAATATAATAATGGTACTCTATAAAACTTTGTAAGTACTTACTAGACCATTAAATTCAAATTACATTTTAAAACTACATTTCTAAGACCATTATCATGAGTAAACATGTAAATAAAAATTATTACAACACCATCACCATGATAAAGTAAAATATACAAGTATCACACAAACACATTAGTGTTTACTGTCGTTATCATTTAGTGCTACTGGCAAAAACGTCAGATGAGATGTCAAGGTCCACAAATATTACCTCTGTATGGGATCCTTTTGGAAGATCGGCGTAATTACGCCGCCCGCCCCGCCCGGGTGGTGGAACGCCTCGAAATCTTGTTTTGTGTAGCCAAAAGTACCGAGGAGGTTCAGCCAGCGCTGGGAGCCGTCCACTGGCTCGCTGACACCGCCGGGAAACACCACGCTGTTGGCAAACGAAGCAGTACGCGTCCGAGTCTGCAACAATATGTCGTAATTAACGCCGCTACGATCCTTCACTTTCGATAACACCTCGTTATTCCGCTTTGTGAGCACTATCAGTGAAGCGGAGTCACGCCAAGATTTTCCAATAATGTTTTTCATGACCGATATAAAGCGACGGTGACAATATAGGAGCAGGGCTAAAATACAAGGTCGACTTACGCGTTTTACGTCGTGAGGAATAAAACGTTAGATGATGGAGCTTATATCTCTTATCGGTAATGATAAAAATTGTTTTGCGAGAGCACAAAATGGAATTTTATATACAAAAATAGCACAAAATTGACATTCACTGCACTCACATTTTTTTTCTATGTCAGGCTAATGCAGGATTCGTGACTATCAGACTATAAATTAAATACTACTTTCATGTTTTCAATAATCGACTATAATAAGCACAAACTAAATAAATTAAGAAGATATCAAGATAAAGCTTATTACAAAATCATTTAGTGATAGTAAAAAATAAAGTAAAACGTAGGACACGTACTTTCAAGTTTTTGTATTCTCAAGCGATAAAGAATAATGAGGAATTTATTTAAATAGTGTGTTCATTTGCAAATAAAATGGCTGATGATAAAAAATCTGCTACGTCATTTAGCTCTTACAGTCCGTCTTAACAAAAATCGACTAAAGTCTAAAAGCAATAATAAACTATCTTCAATATTGGGCTGCACTACGTACGCTGTTAGGGTATGTGGCTTTTGGGTTCAATCAAACGTCAAACCACTGTCTACGCCACAGAAGTTTATAGAAAAGAATTAAAGCAAAAAAAAAAAACTAAAGATAAAGTTTAAATATGTACAGGCTTTTTGCATATCAATAATTCAGGAAGGTAGGTAATGATCATTTATCATACATACGTCTGTTTATATAAAATTCTTGCGTTGCTGACAATGCTGACAGACAGAAAACGCACAGGTGAAAGAAACTACAGGGTGCAAGAAGCTGAAGCAATAAGCGCACTAAGAAAGGATTTACTGAAATTCCCACGGCATCGGGCAGAAACGGTTAAATAATGTTCGCTGCTGTGTGCATCCCCTCAACATAATAGGTAATATAGTGCATTTTTATTAAAATCATATACCTAGTCACATGATTTTAATAAAAATGCACGTCGTAAACGTAGAGTCCCTAATGCATTTATCTGTGTAGGTAAGTGTAAACAAAACTAAAGGTGGACGCACACCTATCCGAGCCGAACGCGTCGAACGCGTCGAACGAAACGAATTTTAGAATTCTTTATATGAAATCTCATGAAACCTCGCATACTTGTCCGCGTCGAATCGTCCGAATCTGGAAGAACCTCAGAAATCCTAGAAGAATTCGAATGACGTCATCAGATTCGGCGCGGTTAGTGCGGTCGATTCGTCCGATGCGCTCGCATTCTATCAGTTGGGTATGACAGAGCAACACGCGAATACTATTTCCGCATTGTTTCTTCATATTCCATTAAAGGTGGACGCACACCTATCCGAGCCGAACGCGTCGAACGCGTCGAACGAAACGAATTTTAGAATTCTTTATATGAAATCTCATGAAACCTCGCACACTTGTCCGCGTCGAATCGTCCGAATCTGGAAGAACCTCAGAAATCCTAGAAGAATTCGAATGACGTCATCAGATTCGGCGCGGTTAGTGCGGTCGATTCGACCGATGCGCTCGCATTCTATCAGTTGGGTATGATAGAGCAACGCGCGAGTACTATTTCCGCATTGTTTCTTCATATTCCATTAATAAAGCACTGACAAATAAAAACCTCGGCGAGATCCATCATAATTCACATGTAATAACAGTGCGACAGGCGTAAAGGAAAGGGAAACCATTTGTTCGATGCGATCGATTCTTTCGGCGCGGTCAATTCTTTCGGCGCGGTCGATTCTTGCTAATGTGCGAGGCCTCCTTGACTTCGATTCGTTCGACGCGTTCGGCTCGGATAGGTGTGCGTCCACCTTAATAAAGCACTGACAAATAAAAACCTTGTCAAGATCCATCACAATTCACATGTAATAACAGTGCGACAGGCGTAAAGGAAATGGAAACCATTTCTTCGATGCGCTCGATTCTTTCGGCGCGGTCGATTCTTTCGGCGCGGTCGATTCTTGCTAATGTGCGAGGCCTCCTTGACTTCGATTCGTTCGACGCGTTCGGCTCGGATAGGTGTGCGTCCACCTTTAGGCTCCTACGCACTATGTAGTCAACCGCAATGTGGCCAGTCGTGTGGCTGACCGCAAACAAATATTTTTGTCTTATCACCAAAACCGAGTTGTTCACACGGAATAATTCGGTTTTGGTGATAAGTTAAAATGCAAATGTGAGGTTTTCTTATAACCTTGTACCCAACATTAAATTTTATTGTTAATTATCACTAGCTTAACGGCGAAGGAAAACATCGTGAGGAAACCTGTAGGTACGTCTGAGAGTTCTTCATAATATTTTCGAAAGACATGTGAAGTTCGCCAACTCACACATGCCCATGGAGATGAACTATGACCTTAGCCTTCCCATAACGAGAAGAGGCCAGAGGGTCTAGTATGAATTTTGCACTCGATCGTCACGGTGACAATAGCCTAGGCGACGGGAATAATTTCCATACATTTTCTTAAAGCGGACAGTAGCGATGGATGGAGTCAGCTTGGGGGCTTTATAAAATGGTCAAGGGGGGGGGGGGGGGCAATGCCGGCATATTTCTTTTTTTTTTTCATTTTTGTTTGATCATCTAGGAGCACTTAATGAACCTAAGTAACTTTTTTGTAACGTATGCCATGAAGCATATCCTAGGCTTCTTTACAAATTCAATTTATCATCAATGTCCTAATACGCTCCATAACGAATTTGAGCCATTTTTTTTAAATTTAGTGCTTAGACGGACTTTCCCGATTTTTGGGGGTAAGTCCGTTATATAGTTGTTTTGTAAAGAAATTGATGATTTTATAGAGTGCGTCTATGATATGAATACGTAAAAATTAATACTTTCATCATCAGCCCCTTACAGTCCACTGCTGGACTAGGCCTCTACTTTGAAAGGAGCAATTGGCCTACTATACCACGCTGGCCAAACGGGTTGGTATAGGGTTTGTATCAAGTTTTCCTTCTCTTACAGTGCTGTCCTCTGCTTAGTATGGTCCCTTTGTCGGCTCTTACGACACCCATGGGATGATATGGGGTGGTGACATTGCGTATTCTTAATCCGTCACCACACGGACTACTAATTAATACTTAGCTAAAGTATACTCCCAGATCATATATATTAGGTACCATTTGTATTTTATTACAGTAAAATCATAAAATGGGGTAATGCCGTCATATTTATTAGGTCAGGGGTTGTAAACATACTATGCTGGTAAGTACGGCTAGTCAGAATGTCAATGTGTAGATAAGTAAAACAAACTTTCTTGTAACTTGTGGCGTACCAGTGGCGTAGCGTGGGGGGGGCCGGGGGGGCCATGGCCCCGGGCGGCACATTTAAGGGGGCGGCAAAATAGGCCGCGAAAAAAAAATATTTTTTTAAAACTTGGCGCGCGCACTGACACCATCCCAGTGGAATCGTGTGGCGGCACGGGCGCAGTAGAAAGAACAACAATCGAAAACAAAATCATAATGATTTTCATTACGTGAAGACTTAATCTCTTCTTCTTGTATAGGTTGCAATATTCCGGTGATCTGCGATCCTGTTATGAGTAATTAATAAATCCCTATATCAGGGGAGTGCCGCCCCTGTGTGCGATATGTGCCGCCCCTATTGCACAGAACACTATACTCTCACGAGCCCTATTGCCATGGCGCAACTGGCGCACACAGGCGCCAGGGCAATAGGGGCGACGCGTGCCAGATAAAATAATACAACATAATCTTTATAGTTGAATAGGGAAGAAAGCAGGTACAGGTCTCCTAAGGCAATAGTCACACCTGCGATTTAACTCTATGAGTTTAACTACCTATACGCTATTTGAACTTTGACTCCAATATTTATGATATTTGCGTTAAAATCAAAGCCGATTATTTCACATACTACAAACGCCTTCTGCTAATTTTTGGACGCAACGGCCCCAATTCCCGGCAGCTTCGTTATTCCCGGCCAAGGACGTAGTGGCGAGTACGGCGGTGCATGTGTTCTGTAAGACTATCGGGCTACGGCAGGCTCCCAAAATCAATTATACAGTATACCTTGCGTCTTATAACGAACATAATCTACGGCAAAATAACACTTCGCCGAGCTCAAGGTAGTATTAAGTCACATAACGTGGCACATACTGCGGTTATGAGAAGTCCGATGACAGGAGGAGGACATGGTAACTCTAGAGTCAGGTGACTTTTGCTACCATCGAGAAGGTGACCTACTCTTGGGGTGGCGTCGGTTTCCTGCTCAGGAGGAACAGTTTGTGGAAGTCGGTAGTGTGCCGGGTAGCGCATCTCGTACTAAAACTCACCTATTCAAGTATATGCGCGCAACTCAACTCACCCTTACGAGATGGCCGAGGCCATGTACCAGGACACTGTTAAGGCAATACCTAGTAAGACCAAAGCTCAGTACTTCAACGCGAAAGTGGAAGTACAAGAACGCAGCGAAACAAAAATCGGAGACCACGGCGTGGCGTGGGGCACGAGAATCATATGGCCGAATGCTAGTTAACTACATACCTCGTAGCAGTCTTTTCTTAATAAACTCCTTTTGTAAGAAGAAGCCTCACAGGCAGTGGACGCCAAGACGCCAGTGGTGGCCAAACCGCGATAATGTGACAAGCAAGGTGAATGACTATATCAAGACGGACCAAAACCACATATTTAAAGACGGTGATCAATACGATAAACACCTGAAGCGATCACCGACGAATACGAGGCGACCTCAGAACTGAAAGGGCCCAGTCAATGAAGCCTTCTCTCAGACTTACATTGCTCCTCCCATCGACAGCATTCAGAGATTCGTCTCGAAAGATCTGCTTCGCATAGACAAAAAAACAAGTAGTCTAAACTGCCAGCCGAGATTCTCGAACTGATGAGGAAAAGACGCGAGATGCCATCCTGTCGCCTGTCTTCGCTGGAAGGACATGCCGTAAAACGACAAATAGGTACGAAATCTTACGCAACGAGACCTAGCCACGACGTATTAACACATTGATTGCTGGCCTAAGATTCATAGACGGCCTTTTGCTATGCGGCATCCGCCCCCGCAGAGCGTGCCTAGACTCTCGTGCTTAACGGCACGCAACGCGCGTGCAGGGCGAGCGTGTGTCTGTGCTGACGAGACACGCGACATACGAGTTGCTATACAAAAAAAACACACATGAGTGGTCGTCAGCACATGTGTGGTATGGGTATGATTCACGCGTCGCGTGTTTCGGCAGCACGTTTGTATATTTTTTCCCTAAACACGACTATGTTGGGCTAGCCGCATCACAAGCGCCGACACTTGGGACACACCATATAAGTTTCCAGCAGTCAATGTGTTAACACTTGGGCCATCGAGGCTGCGATCGAGAAAACTCCGGGGATCATAAGTCTAATATAAGTCGCTCTGCAGTTGAGGCGACACAATCAAACAACACTACAGTCGTGGATGGCCGCATCGTGAACTCGAGACTAGTTCGAGATTCTCGAAGACGTTGAACGGTTTTATCGACACTTGTTTACCTCGCAGGCAGATCGACGACCACAGTGCCCTACTGACCACCGAAGCCGTCCCGAATGTCGAACAGAGTGAGGTGTGGTCGGCTCTTAAAAACAACAAAGCATCTATAGTCTGAGATCCGTAGAAGAGCGACCTTCACCGATCTGGTTATTGGATGAAAAGTATTTTAAATCAAAGTTTGTATGTCAAAATATATATTGCGAATGGTTTAGCAAAAAAAATACGGTCCAGACTAGTAAAAGTAGAAAAAAAATATATTTGGCTTTTCATTTAACATTGCATATACGCGTTTAATTAATAAATTTAGTACTAACCGAATGTTTGAACCCTAAAGGGTACGTTATCATAGGGTTGTCAATTTTTCCTGTCGTATTTGGTAGAGTTGCCAAGTCTAAACACTTGGACTGTTAAGTTGATACTAGTTATATTTATCAATTATTTTAATAGACAAATCTTATATTAAAATGACCGCTACTTCACTGCGAACACGATGATATTGGGTTGCCTACTAAAAACCTGTCAGGAAAAGCGGTTGGCAATTATTTTTAGTCTGGACCGGCTTTTTTTTACCAACCCACTTGCGATATATTCTTTAACATGCAAAATTTGCTTCAAAATACTTTTCATCCAATAACCAGATCGGTGAAGGTCGCTCTTCTACGGATCTCAGACTACTAGTGATGACGGAAATTCATCGACATTTAACTTATTAAAATCCTTTAAGCCGTCTAGGCCTAGACTAAGCTATACATAGGTATATTGCAGCAGAGAAACGGCCGCTGCCGTGCGCGACCCGTTAACACCGCTAAGAGCTGCCACGTTTTGCCGTAAAATTATTATACCGTATGTTCTATGATATTCGAGCAAGTGAGACGAATCAAATGACAATTTTTTTTTTAATCTTTTAAGCCGTTCAGCGTGTAAAACCAAACTAAAGGACATACTGATAAACATACAAACATACCAAAACCCGAAAACGTTATAGGTACTCTTGCAGAAACATTGGGGTAAAAAGGGGGCGGCGAATTGCTGGACGGCCCCGGGCGGCAGAAACCCACGCTACGCCACTGTGGCGTACTACGTGCGCATACCTACTTGCACAGTACGCACAACCCTACGCAGCGTAATCAACAGATAAGTGTGATAGCTGATAACTGATAAGAGCTGATAACGCTTCGTCGCGTCGCATACGCGAGCGCGCCGTCCACCTGCCTCGCCAACGCATTACATCTGACTGGCAGTGGCGACGAACATCGCGGCCACCGAGTTTTGTTCAGACTGTTCAGTGTGCCACTTTATTATAAAGTGTGCGTGAAGGACAGAGCGCTAGTTAGAGTGAGTTGACCGATGTAAATCAAATTGTGTTTATAGCTAGTTATAATATGTAGTCATGTAAGAACCGTTAATTGTAAGTCTCCTTTTATTGGTCAATATCGATATTGTGCTCATCGCCACCAGTAACCTCTCTGAACGTAATTTTTTGTATATAGCTTGCCACTATTTATAAAATAAATTACTACCACTTACCGATACCGAACTTCAAGAATAGTTTTATTCATTTATTATACTCGTCACGTCGTCAGTCTGAACAAGTACCTCGTCACTCTGCCAGTACCCAGTAACCCAGTAAAACCAAGTATCCTTCTATCCTATCATTCAGGAAATTGGTGACCCTCGACCCCGAAATTATACTTACGCCGAAAGCTGAAACATACCTATCGTACACTATGGAGAAGATCGATGACCACAACGAGGCCGTAACCACGGTAAAGAGCGACGTGGCAACCATATCGCTGCCAGCACGCCTTCCACCATTCTGGCGTCAGAACCCCAGGCTATGGTTCGCCCAGTTCGAAGCCGCCGTCGCGGCTAGCAAGATCGGCGAGGAACAAAAATTTAACCTGGTCGTACCGCTATTGGGCTGCAGCGATCTCGAGCAGATAGCAGACGTCGTTCTAAACCCACCAGCTACGGGGAAGTACGTTGCGCTTGTAGCTGCAATACATAAAGAGACATAGACGTCCGCTCACCGCGGCGCCGAGCGCCAGTGTTGCCAACTTAATTTTTCAAAAAGAGCTAGACCACCATAAAAAAGGAGCTAAAAAAAAGCTATTCTTTAAAAAAAATGAGCTAAAAAGAAAACAATGACAAAGAAATCAACATTTATTCATTGTAATACAGAAATATCTAATACACCTTAGACTAATACGGAAGTTATTTAATTATTCGTCGTCGGAACTATCGACACTGTGTGTCTAATTCACCAACTCTATTCCACTTGTTCTTGCTTCAGAGTTATCATCACCATAAGTGGCCATGGTACCTATTTTATTTAGCATTTCTTTTGGCACGTCATAATTGTGGCAGCATTTCTTAACCCGTGTTAATCCAGATCGGACTGTTAAAATTGCATTGACTGTGTCGTCTTTGAGTCGATTTCTTAATTTGTTTTTGACTATATTAAGCTGACTAAATACTCTTTCTACCTCTCCGTTCGACCATGGCAACGAAAGCATTTGAAGAGCAAAAGAACAAAGCTCAGATTTATGCTAGCCGCATTTTTGTACTGCATAACTTCAGACCAAAAAGCAATTGTATTCTCCTTTTTTATCCATGGCACCAGAGTAATACTATTCCATTGTATTTCTACTTTGCTTATAAATTCTGCACCGTGGCCCATTTGCTGCACCAGTGGTGAAATATTATCTTTCACTTGTTTCAAAGTATTTGAAACTGATAATTGGTTCACTTTTTTTAAAATGCGATAGTTATCTGGCAACCTTTGTCTAAGCTGTTTTATTAATGCTATCGTAAAATTTACACACTTTTCTCGGAATTGTTTTTCATCTTCGGCTAATAATCGATTAGTATTTTTAATTTCTTGGATTTTGTTTTCTATCCTAAATACGGACATGGAATCAAAAAGTCTTCTAAATTTTGTACTTCGAATATATCTAATTGCTTGTTGGGGTTAAGGATCTTTTTACCGAGAAATTCGATTGTCATTATTATATCGTTCAATAATTTACTTGGGTCAATATTGTTGGATTGGAATATTTTTACAAGACTTTGCAATTGATCCACAACAGAATGAATATAAAGCAAATATGCTTCATTTAAAGGATTTTGATATAGATTGTGAAGAGTTTCTGCGGCGAAACATTTTTCAGCATGTCTTGTGAGGTTAAAATGTAATTTGAGTTCTATCCACTGGCCCAATATTTTTTTTACTGCTGGTTCTATTGAAAGCCATCTTGTGGCACAAGCTTGAGTTATTTTTAAAGGTTCTGAGTCATTTAAAGTTAAATATAGATTTTTGTACTCATTTTGTCTGTTAGAGGACTTCGAAAACCAATTATAAGTTTCTTGAACGAGGTATTCTAAATGTCTAGGTAAGTGTTCGGCAGAAGCATGAGATACAGCGAGTTGGATAGAATGGCAAGAACACTTGATCATAATAAGATGAGGTACATCCAATTTCAGCTTCTGGTATACTCCACTGTGTATTCCTGTCATAACATTTGCATTGTCAACTCCAATACCACAAAGTTTTTTTATGTCCAGTCCATAAGACAGCAAAGTACTTTTTACAGCTTCTGTGATAGATTCAGAGTCTCCTTTGTTTAACGTTGCTAACGTAAGAAAGAAAGTGACAATTTCAAATGATGTTTTACTAAAATATTGCACTACTATTCCTAGTAACTTGGTTACGCTTATATCTGTACTTTCGTCAAGCAGTAAGCTATATGGTCCATCTCAAATATCGTTTTTCAAGACTGAAGTAAAATGTGGCGCAAGTAGGTACATTCTTTATCACTGCGGTGCACTTAGTTCGGTGTAATTTAATATCGCTTTTGAATTCTTTTTAGCATAGAACTCCAAGATGATCTACTGGCAAGATAGAAGAATGAGCTGCTATGAATAATGATAAACAAGCTTCAGCTGAACTTTTCGCATCGTCAAATTTGGGTTTGGGTTGGAAAGCCAATTTTTGTTGTTGTGATGAAAATGGCTCTGCAGCTTTGAGATGTTTTTTGCGCGTGATATGATTCAGTAAATCATTTTTCTTCGCATTTAATTCACATCGACAATAACTGCAATACGCTTTTGATTTGTCATAACTAACCTCTTTCAACCAACCTTCAAAAGCAGCCTCGCTGACGCTCGGGCTACACTACCGGGATATGCCAACAATTATTGCCATAATTTCAACAACGCCTAGGTGTAACCGCGATTTATGGCCATAATTTTACAATGCCAATCAATATGGCATATGCCGGTAGGCAATAGCTCCGGCGGCGGTCTTTTTCGCACATCAAAGAAGATTACGGCAGTAATTATTGCGTTTGTGGCCACACTACCGTTTGTTCAGTGTGCAACACGAGTTCGACGACGACGCACGTATCTACACTATCTACCGATATGGAGTGGTCAAATGAAAAAGCGCTCGAATTTTTGGAGTTATTGCAATCCGAACCGTCTCTCTGGGATACCCGACAGAAAGCTAAAAATTTAAAAGATTCATGTTAAAATAATTGGCACTCATAAAATACCAAACAGCTGCAGCTTCATCCGCCATCTTGAAAAATGATATTTTTACCGCCTAGTTCATTGGCATATCTCGGTAAACTCTAGTGTAACCACACGACTTCACGCAGTAATTTAACGGTAATTTATTGCCATAATTATGGCGGTAACAGCCCGGTAGACGGTAAGGTAGTGTGGCCCGAGCGTGAGCCATTCTTGTCGGAACTTTTGTGTGTATGGCTACTCGAAGACATTTTGGTTCTTGCTTTGAAATCAATGAAAATTGAAATGTTTAACTTTTTTTTTCTTTTTTTTTAAACTAAATAAAGCAACAGACAGGGATTCCGCATACGCTACCGGGATATGCCAATAATTATTGCCATAATTTCAACAACGCCTAGGTGTAACCGCGATTTATGGCCATAATTTTACAATGCCAATCAGTATGGCATATGCCGGTAGGCAATAGCTCCGGCGGCGGTCTTTTTCGCACATCAAAGAAGATTACCGCAGCAATTATTGCGTTTGTGGCCACACTACCGTTTGTTCAGTGTAGTGTTGCCGAACTATCGATATTAAAACAATCGATAGTTTACATCGCAAATCATGTACCCTATCGATAAGCCTATCGATAGTATCGATATTATCGATAGTATCGATACTATCGATAATATATAACAAGGCAATACTGTCGAATGGGTGCAATATTATCGATACTATCGATAGTATTGCAGTTCGTTAATAACAAACTATTGATAGTATCGATACTGTCGATTTTATTTGTAACGATAGTATCGATAGTATCGATACTGTCGATAGTATCGATTATTTTGGACTATCGATATACTATTGTAAATTTTTAAACAATCGATAGTCCAAAACAATCGACACAATCGACACGATTGTTGCAAATAAAATCGACAGCATCGATTCTATCGATAGTTTGTTATTGAGGAACTACAATACTATCGATAGTATGGATAGTATTGCACTCATTCGATAGTATTGCCTTGTTCTGTGCTATCGATAGTATCGATACTATCGATAATATCGATACTATCGATAGGCTGATCGATAGTCTTACGATTGGTTGGCTATCGATAGGCTATCGATTAATCATCGATAGTCGACTATCGATTGGCAACACTAGTTCAGTGTGCAACACGAGTTCGACGACGACGCACGTATCTACCGATATGGAGTGGTCAAATAAAAAAACATTGCTTGCCTGTAAAGTCTGTATACGGGCGAAAGTTTTACGTGACAACGACTTTGAGTGGTAAAATAATTTTAATGTGAATATTCATTCGTATAGTAGGAAGAAGGATGAAAGACGCGTGCCTTTCACTTTTTATGTCTGTCTCTCTCGCTCTTAGGCGGGACGCGTGCCTCTCACTCGCTCTCATTGTGAGCGCATAACGTGAGCGGAGCGTAACGCAGTTTCTTGAAGTGTCACCCAGCAAACCAATTTATAAGACGTTGTCACGTCAAAAGCGCTCGAATTTTTGGAGTTATTGCAATCCGAACCGTCTCTCTGGGATACCCGACAGAAAGCTAAAAATTTAAAAGATTCATGTTAAAATAATTGGCACTCATAAAATACCAAACAGCTGCAGCTTCATCCGCCATCTTGAAAAATGATATTTTTACCGCCTAGTTTATTGGCATATCTCGGTAAACTCTAGTGTAACCACACGACTTCACGCAGTAATTTAACGGTAATTTATTGCCATAATTATGGCGGTAACAGCCCGGTAGACAGTAAGGTAGTGTGGCCCGTGTAATAGAGCAATTAGAGCATAGACTAGTTAGCTCTCTGTCTCTGTATTATCGTTGGTCTGCATAATAAAATTGGCTACACAACACTATAGACTTTAAAAAAATATAGAATTTTAAAATAGAGCTAAAATAAAAAAAAAGGAGCTTAAAGGTCAACGCTCATTAGAGCCACCCGGCACCCACTCCGCACGGCGTCCACGAGTGGACGTCGCGCGGTCAACCAGCGGACCGCGCGCCGTCAACGGGTGAACGCCGCGCGGTCAACCAGCGGACCGCGCGCCGTCAACGAGTGAACGCCGCGCGGTCAACCAGTGGAGAGTGGACCGCGCGCGGTCAACGACTGAACGCCGCGCGGTCAACGAGTGTGCGTCGCTTGGTCCACGAATTATCGAATAGTCTGTTAACAATTGACACTAGGTCTACACGTGTGTTTCGTAATGCCAAATTTTACAAACGTTGAATTGGCACTCTATTTGGAGTGACGTCACGAATGTCAAACCAGTGGATTGAACTTTGTTATTGTTTACATAGATAAAATTAAAAACAGTTTAAATTTGTGATTTTTATTGTACAAAGTCGTATAAACTAAACAGTTCCAACATAAATTGTGCGATATTGTTTAAGTGAAGTGTAAAGACAAAAATCAATAAAGATAAATACATTGACCTTTTGAAGCAGTGATTTCTACCCTTACTTTAGTAAATATAAAGTGAATTTACAGAAATTAAACTTCGAACTGTCAGTGACATATTCCTAGTGTGCGTGCACCTTTAGACCGCCTAGTGCTTTCATCCACGGCGCTAAGTGTCATTAATTACGACTGAAAACACACTATTCTGCCGTCCTTTAACTAGAACCCCGTTAACCCTCAAATGGTCGATTTTGAGTTTTGAATGCAAAGTAATACAGTTTTAAATTCTCTATCTTTCTGTCCAGGAAACATATCTCTATCACTTACGGTTATAGAGATATTAAAACATGATTTACCGTTAAATGACAAAATATGCAACAAATGCTAGACTAAAAAGTGACTATACCACGCTTCTTAGCTTAATGCACGTTAAAGTACCTTAGTTTCAAAATTCGCCTAATATTTTTTTCATTTTTTATAAGCTTAAACTACGTTAATTGAATATTCTTGACTACAAATACACTAAGAGCCTATAACTTGTTTTTAGTTAAGGATCAATTTTGATTAAACAGAAATAAAAACAATGCTATAAACTATTTATGATGAAATCCTTATCTTAATTCTGGTTAGACGACCATAACGGTATTTTTGCCAAGTAATCAATATTGCGATTTGCTCAAAACAATTCGTTTAAAAAGCGTTATTTATTTCTAACATGGAATTTGTTCAAAAAAATATTAGTAATTCTTAACTTAATAACGGCTAGTCCACGTTCCCTAACTAGAAACACGTTATCCGTTTCTCACTCTTCATTAATTCCGGGAGTGTGCGGGGATGCCATATGCGTGCGAGGATGGGATATGCGCACAGGGAGGTTTGCTATTCCGCTCGGAGAGCTTATAGCAATCGTATCGTGCAATCGTGAGTCATCGCATCGTGTTCCCGCTAATACTCAAATATGTCGGGGAACATTAAGAGGTAAAAAATTGAAATTTATTGTATAATCTTAGTATATAAAATCCTTGCGTTACTGACTGACTGACAGACACGCTACAGCCGAAACTATTGGGTGCAGGAAGCTGAAATTTGGCATGTATGTTCCTTGGGGACCGTAGAGGTGCACTAAGAAGGGATTTCCCGAAATTGCCACGGGATCGGCTAAAACGGGTAAATTTATAAAAATGCAGGCATAGCTGCTGGCGTCCTCTAGTACTTTATAAACATTATCTTTCTTAATATCTGTACCAAGTTTGAGAGAAGAATAGCAGACCAACAAATTAGTCGTATTTATAAAAAAATATGACTGCCTTGTTGGTTTGCTATTATCCCTCAGATTAACTAGGTGGAGTGATTACCTTTGACGGGCAGGAACTGGATGAGAGTAGCTTTGGATCCACCGTTGCAGTCAGTTAACCGTAAGATGGCGGTCAAACCACCCAAAGTAAGGCGAAAGTAAAAGGCAAGATACTATATAGGCAGCAGCAATAAGTATCAAAGACTTCCGCCACTACGATCGCCAATCCGTCGCCAAGCGTGGCGATCTAAGCAAAATCTCCAAAAAATTAGCCACATACGAAAAAAACGGCCTTTATTTTCCGGCGGCCCCACTATTCCTGACTCAAATAGCGGCCATGGTAACGGCGGGCAAGGGGTACGATAAACCTCTGGCAGAGATTTGTCGCAATATTTTATTTATTTCATTTCATTCATCACACTCCGATGAGGATGTAGAAGCTATGTATGAGGACATATCTCGGGCTATACATAGCTTCAAAACCCATTACACCGTTGTCATGGGAGATTTTAACGCGAAACTAGGCAAACGAGCGGTGATGAGCTGAGGGTGGAGCAATTTGGATATGGACTCTGGAACTCGCGGGCTACTTGCTGGCTTGCTTCATGGAGAAGGAAGGACTCTTCATGATGAATATCTTTTTCAAAAAGCTAGAATGCCGCAAGTGGACCTGGATAAGTCCAGATGGTGCCACCAAAAATGAGATTGATTTTATCATGTCAATGAAGAGGTTAATATTTAATGATGTCTCTGTGATCAGTCCGCATAAAGCTGGCCGCGGTCACCGAATGGTAAGAGGCACATTGAATATTAGTCCCAGCCTCGAACGGTCGAGATTGATGAAGTCTACGCTCCTACCAGCGCCAGTTCAAATCTAAAACCACGAGAGCTTTCAGCACGAGCTGCAAAACCGCTTCGAATGCCTGGGAGAATGCGTAGATGTGGACGACTTTACTGACAGGTTAGTGAATGCTGTCCATACAACAGGCTTAAAGTTCTTAAGGCCCATGACGATTAAGAGAGCCCATAAAATCTCTGGTCCGATCCTCGAGCGTATACAGGAAAGGCGTAAGATGCTTCTGCATGCCTCCGACGATAATTATGCCAAAGAATCGGCAGCTCAATAAACAGATCTCTAAGTCTCTGATTCGCGATCTTCGCCAATACAACACTAAGTGTGTTCAAGACGAATGGTGACAGAATTATCTCGTCCAGACTGAGGTCTCCATTCGTCTTCAGCCTTGTCAGCTGACCTGCCCGATATACAGAATATCTCTTTTGAACACTTTGGAACCATAATCTGCTCGATAGCTTCTTGAATACGCTTAGTCTTGTATTTGCGGAGATCGCGAATCAGAGACTTAGAGATCTGTTTATTAAGCTGAGGTGGAGGAGCTGAGGCTCCTGGAAGAGATCGAACTGGACAGCTATACACCACTACACGACCTCCTGTTATTACCCTAGAGCTGGATTGACCCGACACCATACCGATGATATCCCGGCCATGACATCCCGTTAGCATGCACGGGATAAGAGTGGCCTTAAATCAACTCAAAACCAACAAGGCACCGGGTGTTGACGGAATTACGTAAGAGCTTTTGAAAGCTGTCGGCGCACCTGCCGTGGAAAAACTTCGAAAGTTATTAAATTCTGTCATACTCGAGGGCAAAACGCCACAGGCATGCTAGTGCTTTTCGTCAAAAAAGGCGATAAAACCCTTTTGACTAACTACAGACCCATCTCACTCCTGAGTCACGTCTATAAGTTGTTTTCAGGGGTCGTCACAAATCATCTCGAGACCAAGCTAGACGACTTCCAGCCTCCTGAACAAGCGGGTTTCCGTGTAGACCACATACATACGCTGGGGCAGGTTAAGTCTGAGGAGTATAACCAGCCTCTATACTTGGCGTTTGTGGACTATGAGCAAGCCTTCGATTCGATCAAAAACCTGGGTGGTACTGCAGTCTCACCAACTGTGCCATCGACGACTATCGATACGTCGAAGTGCCGAAGTGTTTGTTCGAAAACGCCACCATGTCAGACCACCTCCAGGACCAGAGTTTAAAACCTATTCAACTATAACGAGGGGTGAGGCAGGGAGATGTTATATCTCCGAAACGTTCGCCGCTGCGCTGGAAGATGTTTTCAAGGTTCTGGACTGTGAAGAACTCGGCATCAAATGAACGGCGACTACTTACACCTTCTATTTGCTGATTATATCGTAGTCATGGCTCAGACCATGGAAGACCTCAGAACAATGTTCGATGGCCTCCGTAGAGTTTCCCAACAAGTAGGTCTTAAGATGAACATGGACAAGACGAAAATCACGTCTGATAAGTCCATGTCGTACCTGCTCCTATTCAGGTTGGGAACTCTACATTTGAAGTGGTCAACAAGTACGTATAACTGGGAAAATGATCCGATTGGGTACGTCCAACTTCGAGAAAGAGGTCATTCATCGAATCTAATACGGTTGGGAGGCGTTCGGGAAGTCACGGCATATCTTCACGTCTGATATCCAGCAGTGTCTCAACACAAAAGTCCTTGGCCAGTGTATGTTGCAAGTGATGATCTATGGGGCCGATACGTGGTCACTTACTTTGGGCCTTATCCGGAAGGTCCGGGTTACTCAGAGGGCAATGGAAAGAGCTATGCTCGGTGTTTCCTTGCGAGATCGAAAAAGAAATTAGCAGATCCGCAGGAGAACCAAAGTCACCGACATAGCTCTCCAAATAGCCAGGCTAAAGTGGCAATGGGCAGGGCACATAGTTCAAAGAACCGATGGTCGTTGGGGCAGGAGGGTTCTGGAGTGGCGACCACGCACCGGACGCCGCAGCAGGAGTAGGCCTCCCACAAGGTGGGCCGACGATGTGTATAAGATTGCGGGAAGTAGTTGGATGCGGGCTGCTCGAAATTTAGTCTGTGTGGAGAACCTTGGGGGAGACTTATGTCCTGCAGTGGACGTCTCTAGCCTGACATAATGATGGCTATGTGACTGAAAATATTATTACTGTCTATTATACGCAAATATAATATATTAAATAGCTACTATGGAAATAGAGCCTTAAAATATACTTTTTTAGCTATTAATTGCTTACTAAGATTAGAAAAATAATCAAGGCTGCTGTTTATGTTGATGATAAGTAAAATATATATATTGGTGATAAGGAAATTTATTTAATTAAAACTTTTTCATTTTAATTGATTCAATTTTCATACTGCATTTTATTTAATTATCCAGTTTTTTGATATGTGATGCTTAGCTATAAAGACGTTATTAACAATTGAAGTAAGAAATACCTGATTTTAGCTTAGTAAGCAAGCATATATTTTTCATATCTTTTTTATTTTTCGCTAAAACTTAGCTTAAAAGAGTCATAGGTACTATAACCTCTTTTTACGTAAGGTACTAATGTATAAATATTAAGAAAGGTCTTAGCTGCAAAACAGTTAATAGACTTAGCGCTTTTATAGTTAAGCATTTTAGGGTAAATTTATTGAAAATTAGAAACCTCATAAATTTAAAGAAAATGCTTAGCTAAAAGATCTCTAAGTGTAGGTTAACAAGGCTTTAGTGCGGCAAAAAAGGTAAAAAAAAATGTGTATTGCTTAACTAAACCAAAAAAATCAGTTTTTTTATATAATTTCAAGTACATTTCTGAGCATGAAATATCCTAAATGACGCTGGCAAATATTTGTTTCAATAATATTTAACAATCACGGATTTATGTATAATAGTTTTCTAGAAACAACGATTCCCGCGTTTTTTACGTTTTTCTCCGAAATCACTTTTTGGGGTTAACGTGGTTTTAGTTAACGGACGGCAGTATTATCAAATCAACCGTAACAGCGCCATCTAGCGCGTTGCCGTTGTATCACCTGCGCTTGCAGTCAGCTCAACTCCGCTACAGTAATTACCTAATATGTCTAAGTGTGGCGGTTGCGGTCGATTTATATCTCCGGCGGACGCCGCGAGATGTCACAAGTGCAGCGGCATGTATCATCGTCGCTGCGTAGCTTTACCATCCACCGGCTTGATAGCTCAGCCATGGCAATGCCCTGAGTGCAAAAAAACCAGGCCAACGGACAACAAAGCTGAAACTCCGGTAAGGGGCAGCAGTGCATACCAGGCGGCAAGTCGTAGCCCTCCAGACCGAGAAGGCGATGTTTCGGAGTTGTCTACCGCAACTGATGGCGGTGACCTACGTCTGTCGGCTGGCGCTTTCACGACCGGGACTTTAGAGACTGCACAGACTCTGAATGAAGACATTATGTCAGAGATGCGTATTTTTCGCGATAATCTGCGTAGTATTAATAAAGAAATGCTACTGTTTCGTGAGGAGATGGCAGAGATAAGAGCATCCGTGACAGCTTGTCAGAGAGACGTTATAAAATTAGATGAGCGTGTTGTCAACCTAGAAAAGCAGTTACCATTGGCAGACCAATCTGATATGCTTAGCGTTGTTGCCCAACTGAAACGCGATATCAATGACCGGGACCAGGAATTATTGGCGTACGATGTCGAGATCGCAAACCTACCCGAGGCCAACGGTGAGAATGCGGTTCACACAGCTTTGCAGATAGCCGCAAAACTAGGCGTTAGGTTGGAACAACGGGATATTTCCTGCGCCGAGCGCGTTGGTCCTCGCCACATTGTTTCGACGGACGCATCAGGCCCGGAACGAAGACCCCGCCCCCTCACTGTGCGCCTGGCTTGTCGCAATCTGCGTGACGAGTTGTTGTCGAGCGCGCGAGTGCGCCGAGGAGCGACGTCCGCCGATTTAGGCATACCCGGCCCGGCACGGCGCTTCTACATCAACGAGCGTCTTACGAAAAAGAACCGGGATTTGTTTCGTAGGGCACGGGATGTCACCCGCAACGTCGGGTGGAAGTATGTCTGGTGCCGACGGGGACGTACTTATGTGCGCAAGAGTCAGGGAGACAAGGCGTATTGTATTAGGGAAGACAGTGACTTTGAGTGTGTTTTTGGTCCGAATCTGTAATGATATAACTAACATCATGACACGATTAATACATAATAACCTGTTTCCGTTGTCAAGGGCCACTTGTAATTGTTTTAATATTTTTATGTTTGTAAATTATCTCACTGTAGTGTCAAAGTGCAATTTTAGTTATTTTCGTATTGTACCTTATATTTACTTTGCTTTAGCGTCATTAGTCCCACTAGAACAATGTCATATCTTTGTTTGTATATTGTACAGATACAACTTGGTCTGTTACACTTATTCGTATGTGAAATTGTTTAAATATACATTGTTAAGTAATGGATGAGAAATATTTTAAAATCGGTTTCATAAATATAGGTTCATTGGGTACTAACCATGACGACTTTATCGCTATGATGCAACGTAACCAATTGGACATTATAGCCATCAATGAAACGTGGTTGCGTCCGGGCGAGGACGGGCGAGCTCCTGCGGTGCCCGGTTATTATCTGCGGCATATACCACGGCCAGCTAGCGTTCGCTCGGGCCGAGGTGGTGGGGTCGGCTTCTATATCAGGCGTGGTCTTAACGTGCGCTTACTAACTACAACGCTCGATCCTAGGTTCGAGTCAACAGAACAGATGTGGCTTACTATCACGATCAACGGGCAATGGGTTTCTATTGGGACTGCGTACCGGCACAGATTACTAAATAGTTACTTCGTAACAGATACATCACTCCCATACAAAATCGAAAATACCTACGCTATAATCACCTACAGAATCTTAATAATAATAGCCGTTGTTCGCAGTGAAGAGAAATGTACCCTAAGTACTCATGCAAAGAGTTGCAGATTGTGTGACTGTACGTACAAGCGCGTCGTCGAACAAAGGCTCTAGGGTTGTTCTTAAGATGATTTTGGTAGTATAAAACGAATGTTGCGAAATAACCATATTTTTATTTGCTTAATACTTACCTATGTATACACGAATCAGTAAATATATATTGTTAACATATTTAATAAAATTACCAATAAGTATGCAATATGTTATATAAAAAAAAAGTATAATAATCGTACGTAGTAGGGGCCTATTGCCTATTCCCGTTTATCGGACACAATACCAGACAATACAGTAAATACGTACATAAGATTCTGACATTAAGTAGATTTTACTTAATAAAAACAACATTTATATTTATTTCTAGTAATAAGAATAACCTAAACGTATCAACTAACGAACATTTACATACCTAGTATTTCCTTTCTTAACTTTGCTCTAAATAAATTAAACGGTGTCAATTTGCAGACGAAATTTTTTATAAGTACCCACTTATATCAAATCTTATATCATAATTCATAACTTACGCCATAAATCATCGTTTTTCCTTTGGCAATGAAAAAACAACAAGTTTTCGTTAGTTTTGTGCGTTTAACATCTATCCACTGCACAATAACTTCGTGGTTTCGGTATTACTAGAAGAAAGCGCGGGAAACGTGCCGTGCGTACACGCTGCCGGGCGTGCGGCGGCCCTCTGTCGTTTGTATCCATATGGATACGCGAAATGGTAGGTATTTATCGCGCGACTTTGAGCCAGTGACGAAGGCCTGGTACCGGCCGCCTTGGCTCGATTTAAGTCTTTTCTTAGATGCTATGACTGACACAATAGCGTCACTTACTGACTCCGACTATTGTGTGTTATTAGGAGATTTCAACGTTAATTTGCTCAATAGAACGGACTCTAGAGTTAAGGCGATTGATGAGTTTTTGAGCAGCCTTAGTCTAACACAAATTGTTACCTCTCCAACACATTTTACAAACTCAAGTGAATCCTTAATAG